>SSSI01002661.1:0-10457 GCA_004796505.1 Oryzaephilus surinamensis
AGTCCCCCGCATACCTTTTACATTCAAGTACTTGAGAAATTCGTATTAATTAATGAACATAGTTTCTTTTTTGACTCACAAATATTGGATTAGTTCGTACAAATACAATTTATGACGTAGCATCAAAGATATAGCGAAACTACTATATATGTATATAGAACAGAAATTCTAAACATTTATGTATTCGTTGTTGGTTATATTGAGATTGAGAGTAAATGCTGGCGGCGGTGTTGTTGGTGGCGGTGGTGGCGTCACTCCCTGCGGTTCAGTAAACTGCATCCCCATTTATCTTTATGCAGCATTACATAGCATTTCGATTACCGGCCGCAGTGCAAGGCAGTAAACATTTAACAAGTACGCAAGCCAACCAAACTAACACTGTTATAACTAGTACTAGATTCAATGGAAACCATAAAAGGCATTTGGTTAGACATGAATTTAGTTAATTAAAACAATAACCGTTCCGAAAGTGTATACACAATATCGGATTTTCCTGTACCAACGATATAACTTCCTATACAATACATATATGTATACTATATTCATATTTGTAGTTTTTATTACTTTTTAATGTATTTTATCGTTTTATCATTATTGCTTGTTTCATTTCCTTTTTTTGTTTTTGTTTTTCTCTTTAGTAATATTATCTAACAATTACATAGATAGTAGATGAGATATTTATTTTATGAGATTTAATTAATATTTGTGTTTGTTTTTCTGTTTATTACAGGTTTTTCTACTTATATCATTTCACGTTTTATGCATACCATTATCGATTTAATGGTCAATATAGTACTCTGGCTTTAGTATCTTCTTGGCTCTTTATACAGGTAGGTTTTTTTTTAGTGGAAGGAATAATTTTAAAAATAAATTGAAAAAAACTTGTTTATATGACTGTGTATGTATACATATGTTATGTTTATATGTTTGACTATAAAATTTATTATCTACAACAAAAGATGAATTATATAAATACGATACATATACATATAATAATGTATACCATTTTGCATAAACATATTGGTAAGTAATGAGCAAGTACACTGATTTACAATAAATAAACAGTAATATGTTAGATTTTCTAAATTCGTAAACAATTAATATACATATTTGTTGATGATGACATTATATATATGTATGTACAACCATAAGGACAGATCGGGAAATAAGATGAACTTTCGTTTCGAATTGTATTTTTCTCTTTTTTTTCTGCTTCTGTTGATAAATAAATAAAATAGCGCCCTAGCAGTATTGTAGAGAAAAACATTTTGATAGCTATAAGATGGTATTAAGACTGCAGTAAGCAAGACAAACTAAGAACAGAGCAGTGTGTAGCAGCTTTTTAGGTCTCCTAGGACGTTTTCCGGTCAACGAATAGTAACATTTTCTTATTTATTTGCCAGGTTTAATTTCTTTCGCATTTTTTTTTCGTAGTTAGAAAAAAAACGATGAGTAAGAGAGATAAAAAATGAAATCTCGATTACAACATATTTAAAACTAATTTTTTTGGTCGAAACTTATTTATTAAAAAACAGCACGCACATAAAAGATTTACTTAATAAAACTTAGATTAGAGCAGTTAATAAAAAAATATATACCTACACACAGAGAAAGAAGTTTGTAAGTCAATTTATTCATAAGGAAGTAAAATTTTTTTAAAATGAAAAAAACATATTAAAATCTCATATAGCAGAAAAAAAAGTTGTAAAAGAAAGAGTAAAGTTGATGGTTCTTCTTCAGGAAGAAGGATTCAAAAATTTTTTGAACATATCCAATTATATTGCTTCAAAGAAGTTTTTAAATTAGTTCTCCATCACTACCATGATGAAATTTTCTTTTACACGACATTTTTGGAGTGTTGTTTTTAGCGACCAATTCCCGTTTTTTTTTTTTTTTGGTTAAATGCGTACAGCATCTTTTTAAAAAATCCTCCAACGTGTTGATATTATTAAATAACATAGGGAAAAAATCACATTTCCTCATTTTCCTCCTCTTCCTCGAAATAGAAACAGAGAGTGAAGAGAGAAGGAGAGTTCCCTGAAATTCGAGCATAGAATTTTGATGTTATTTCTGCTCTTTGAACTTGTAGCTTATTTTTATTAAAATATTAATAGCTATTGACAAAATATTATATATGAAAAGAATTTATTCAGTTTGAATATTTTTTAATATAATAAAATTGCCTATTTTAAAAGGTCTTCCTATATATGATATGTAAGCGAATTTGTTATTTAATTTCATTTAAAGGAAAATTTCAAAAAGAAAAAATATGGGAACGATTTGCGTAAAAAAAAAACAGGAACAATTTATAATATGTTTTGCGTGTGTTTCTTTTTTAATATAAATCTGTTTCTGATTCCGTATTGAGGCCACCCGTTGGCCGGCATTTTCTGTTACTGACACAATGAAATTGTCAAGTTTTTCTTGTCTTTTTTTTTCCGTTTCACACACACAAATTAAAAGTATTCATTTTCTTTGTTGTATGAATTGTGTTTCAGCATTCGATGATCTACTTTTTCCATCATTATGAACTGCCTGTCATACTGCAACAAGCACATTTCCAGCAATTCCTTTTGCGTAATACACAAGCGGCCCGTGAACTACCACCAGCCACTTTCCAGCCACAACGTGCACCGATTCGTGCCCGTATAACGCAACTAATATCGGCTGTACGGCCATCGGTGACGACACAAACAACAAGTAGTACCGTGAATCAAGCGGCCACATCGACGTCAACAAACACAACAACTACCTCGACTGTTGGTACATCCGCCCAACCAATAAATTCAACACAATCCAGTCAAACGGTACCAGCATCGATGGATAATACAGAATCACAAACTAGTGCTGTTGGATCAGTGGTGGCTTCTAGTCAAACAAATGATGAAGGCTCACAACAACAACAACAACAACATCGTCAAATTGTAACAGACTCTATATGAACCAATGCCATAATAATGATTATTATTTAAACAAAATAAAAGACAATTTAATTTAATAATGAATAAATAAATTGTTGTACATAAAAACAAAATGTTATTATCCATGTTGGTTGTTTTAATTTTTATTTAATTAATTATAGAAAGAAATGTATATATATTTTGTCTCATGTTTAGGTGGATGTAGATTAATACGAAACATTATAATTAAATAAATTATAATAAAAAAAAGGGGAAGTGTTTTTTATTTAAGGTGATGGGCACAATTAATTAAATATGCGTTATAAACTATAAGACGTGAAAAAAAGGAAAATTTTTAAGGGGATGATGATAATAATAATGGTGACAGGAAAAAGCATAATGTATTTGGTAAAGAACACCAAACGGTTATTTATGGTTGTTATGGTTACATTTTCCAGCGAGTGCTTAGCGAAACCTTACATCATCAAAGTTTCCATATACCATATTTAATTTTAGGTTCTGTTTTTGTTTCCACTTGTATTTGCTGCGGGCAGCCGGTGTACAGAGAGAAAGGGAGTATTATATAATAAGAGAGAGACTTCAGTGATGAAGATAGTCTGTCCATATAATGTGAAAAAGGTAGATAGAATCGGATGGTGGTTTTTTTAGCTTTTTCTCTTCGCTTCCATATCTGCACACACATATAGAATCGGTATTCAAAGTTAAAGAATGTTGAAAACAGAATATTGGCGGAGAAATAGAAGTGAAAAAAATTTAGAACTTCAACTTTGAACGTATAGCAGTTTGGGGAGTTTGAATTCATGTTATTGAAAACAATAAATTGCTTTGAGGGACTACTTAAACTACATAAATGTTTATATACATATATTTTGTACGTTGTATTCTTTATTTTAGATAGTTTCCAGTTTGTAATTAACTGAAAAATGAACAAACATAATAAAACTATTATCTAACGTAAATTGTAAACAGAATGAGTTTTGTTGTAATAAAATAATGGTGGGATGCTGTCTTCATTCTATAATGACAAAAGTTAATTAATTTGTAGTTATACTTAAACACAATGGAAATGTTATTTGTAATACCAGACCATAACGACAAGTTATGTATATTTGTTGTATTTATTGAGTTTATTATTGACCTTTCTCGCTTTGTATTGTGCCAATAATGGGAGAAGATTGAAAAACTCCGTTTGGCCAAGAGAAAAAAAAAAAATAACGTATTCGTTTCAATTTCCAATAATATGAATCCGAACAAAAATACGAAAACAGTTCTTTTGTATAAATATATACATATACGAGGGTACGTATACAAAATGGTAAAAAGTATAAAGTGAAGTCATTTAACGAGTCTTCTCATGTACTGGTAATGCCCAATTTCCGTAAACAAGCACAATATCTACACAAATAATTTATTTGTGAACGTTTATTCCCTTCTTCTTTCATATTATAACGAATGTTAGTCGAGTTCTAAGGTATCTGAAGAATAGGAATATTCACAATTTGTAAGAAAATATCAAAACACAATCATATTGTACAGTTCATGTTCTTACAACTACATATATAGCATATATGTATGTATATACCTACCTACATTTACTTACATATTTCTATGGTATTGAAAACGACAAAGTACAATGGATGCTGTGAAAATGTATCGAATTTCTTTTCTTAACACATCAAAAATGGCAAATACGAAGAGGTGTATATACATGCATATTACACATATATTTTTTTCGTTATATGTGTTCCTTTTTCGTAATTGAAAGTTTAATAACTAAACAAATGACTAACAAGTATCATTAAAACTCATTTTTTTACTTGTAGAAAAAAGGGATGGATGATGGGATATACATATATATTTGCCATTGCCATTGTAAAAGTAATAATGTCACCCTCTATATTCCATTTTGATTAATTTCATTCTGATGAAAGCAAAATACACTGAAATAACCATCTTATTACCTTAGATAGTAATAACCTAATAACAAGTCTGAATAATATTTATATGAAACTAGCATGAAAAGTACATCAACATCATATTATACGTATGGTTTGTGTGTAGGTTGCTAAGATTGCAACGGAAAAGAAAAGTTGAGCAACAACAGCAGCATCAACAGGCGCGCTCCGAAAGCAAAAAGAAGAAAAAAAATATACTATGAAATCTTATTAATAGAGCTCAGTCGTGCAAGACAGTATTGCGGATGAATTCAAAGGGATGAGAAGATTGTAGTTATGGTCGACTATGGGCGGATGGGAAAGGGGGTGCCCTTTGACAGGCATGCTCGCGTTGTCCTATCCGCGCGCCCCAGGGACCAGGATTAAAGCAATATTGTGTCTTTTCCTTCTCGGATTGTTGCGCATTATAGAGCTTTCACAGAAACTGTATAGTAATTTTCTTGAACATTGGACCACATATAAATTGTAATTAACACAGGCGTCATAATATTATAATCATCCATAATTTGCAAAATATATTTTAGTAGAAAAATAATCAACTTTTAAACTAATTAATTTTTTCCGTCATCGTATTTCCTTAAAATCTATTATATGTTGAATAATTCGCAAAAAGTTTCAGCAACAGAACTCATACTCGAAGCCGATTTCTAATTACTCTGTTTTGGTGGTTTTTGCCGTCGCAATGCGCTATGCTGCTGTTGCTCGTTTGCGAAACTCTTCTTTGAACTATATAATACGTAATTACCCACAACACCCTCCGGTTTTACTCTCCATCTTAAAGTATGCTCACGGTAAATATCTTTTATCTCCATAAGTTCTTCATTATGAATTTTCTTTAATATGTAATATGTATGTTACGAAATATACCGCATGTTTAACATACTTGTGGCTTTGCAATAAGAAGGGTGGTTGCCAAAACAGTGTGAACTCAAATACCTAACTGATAAATATTTTACTTAGATATTTTGATACTCTCGTCTCTCTCTTTTTAATATTTAATTAGATTTTGATTAGGAAATTTTTGGAAAGATCAACAAACCCAACATTTCAAAAACGTCTACGTATTTACTTATAGATTCGTATAGGTAGTTTTCCTTGAAAAAAAAAAATAAAATAAAAATCAGAGATTCTCTAATTTATTTGTGAAAAACAAGGTGTAGAATAATACATATTCACTAATTCACTATATTAAACAACGACAATTTAAATTTTTTGTATTAGCCTGTTGGCGCATCTTTATAATTTTTTGTTAATCTCCCACTATAATATTTTTGTCAATCTTTTTGAGTTGTTAAGAATGTAATAAGAAGTAGTAGGAGATGATTCGGTTGATCTATAGTATTGATTGTAAATTTATCCATTTTCATGTGTTTAATAAATAATTTAAAATATTAATTACTTTTCTCTTTTTACGGACAAATTCAACAATTGAACAGGTTATGGGCCCAGTCCCTTATTAAAAGTAATTAGTGAAAAAAAAATAAAATCGGCGGTGAAAAATAGTCGGAAAAACGTGGTAAAGCGTGGAGTGAAAACGTGGTCGCGAAAAGTTGTAGAAACTAAAAATAAATCATGGAAGCGATATTGTCGAATACTGGTAATGAATCATCTATTAAATTGGAAGGTTTAAGTAATTGGATGACCTGGAAATTTCAAGTTAAAATAATCCTGAAGGCTCTGGATATCTTCAAGGTCGTTGATGGCTCGCTAGAAATTCCAGAAACTCAAGTTGAGAGAGAAAGCTGGTTGAAAAAGGATGCAAAGGCGCAAAGTGTTATAGTAACGCGCATGACAAATAAGGCGTTGTTGCAAATAACCAGTTGTAATACAGCCAAAGAAATGTGGAATAAATTACATACTTTTTATGAGCAAAAATCCGAAGGTTCTATTCATTTGTTACAACAAAAGTTTTTTGAGTTAAAATATCAAGATGGTGAAGATATGGCATCATTTATTGGGAAAATCGAAAATATTGTGAGCGAAGTCAAAGTATTACACGAAGAAATTCCAGAAAATATGGTGGTTACCAAAATTATAACATCGTTGCCTGACCAATATAGGCATTTTGCGTCTGCTTGGGAATCTACTACTAAAGAAAAAAGAACAATGGCAGAGCTAACAGCACGTTTGTTGACGGAAGAACAACGTATCAAAGTTCAAAGTGACAGTCATGAAGAAAAAGAAGCTTTTATGGCAAGAATACAACAAAGAAAATGTTTCAAATGCGGCAAGCAAGGTCATCTGAAAAAGAATTGCAAAAGTCAGCGAAAAATTCAAAACAAATTTTGCAGTCACTGTAACAAAAAAGGGCATGAAACTGATCAGTGCTGGTTCAAGAACAAAAATGAAAAAAATAAAAACAAACAAAATGCATTTATGGTCCGTCCATTAAAAGAAAATGCAAAGGATGGTGAAAATAATGATAGATGGATAGTAGACAGCGGTGCATCACAACACATGTGTCACACCCTCGAGCAGTTGAAAAATTATAAGCAGTTTTTGGTTCCAAAAAACATAATGATTGGTGATGGTTCGGCTATAGAAGCAAAGGGATATGGAGAAATAATCGTAGAAGCATTCGATGGTGAAGGTTGGGTAGTTACAACAATCTACAATGTACTTTTTGTGCCAGAATTAAAAATGAATTTGTTTTCTGTGAGCAGTGCTTTGGATAAAAATTACCAAATGGTGTCCGATAATAAAAAGTGCAGTTTTATTAAAAATAATAGTGTGTGCGCTATTGCCAAACGTCACTCAAATATGTACGTCATGGAATTTAGACAAACGAAACGTATAAGAAAATGCGACCAATGCGATGGTAACTGTAGGGCGCTCAAATGTTAGTCTTTCGGAATGGCATTCCAAATTGGCACATCAAAATATCCAACAAGTAAAGGAAATATTACAAAGAAGTGAAATACAATATGAAGAAGGTAAAGAAGAAACGTGTATATCGTGCTTAAAAGGTAAGCAACACAAACTCCCATTTCAATAAGCAAAACGAATACATTACGACCGGGTGAGCTGGTACATATGGATTTATGCGGTCCAATGGAAAACATTTCCCTTGGAGGAGCCAGATATTTCTTATTAATTAAAGACGATTTCTCAAGGTTTAGAATCGTTTATTTCTTGAAAAATAAATCTGAAACTGCTATAAAGATCAAACAGTTTTTGAAAGAATGCACTAATCAAGGTCGTAAAATAGAAATTATTCGTTCAGATAATGGAAAGGAATTTATGAACAGGGAAGTAGAAAAAATGTTTATTGAATTCGGTATTGTGCATCAAACAAGTGTTGCTTACACCCCACAACAAAATGGTACTGTTGAACGAGAGAACAGGACAGTTGTAGAAGCAGCCAGAACTATGCTGTTAGAGAAAAATTTTGATAAAAATTTATGGGCTGAAGCGGTAAATACGGCTGTATTCGTGTTAAATAGGACTGGTAAAAGCAAAGTAAACAACAAAACTCCTTATGAATTATGGGAAAATAAACCAATGTATGATATAAACAAATTAAAAATTTTTGGTTCACTTGTTTCAGTACACATACCAGATCAAAAAAGAAAAAAATGGGATTCAAAATCACAAATTGGTTACTTTGTTGGTTATGGACAAACTACAAAGGCATATAGAGTCTACATACCAGAGAAAGGTGACGTAGAACTTAAAAGAGATGTAATTTTCATCATTGCCAATGAAAAAGAAACAAAAATTCTTGATCTAGAAAATAAAAATGAAAATTTCGTCGAAGGTGAAAAGGCTGTGGATGGGGCGGCTGTACCCCAATCAGAAATTGAAAACTTGTCGGAAAGTAATTCGCAAACTAATGACGCTAGTGATGATAACGACAATTCAGATGAAAATGGTAATGAGGAAGAATCTGATGAAGATTTTTACAGTCCCAGTGAAAGTGCTGAATCGCAAGAACAAGAAGAAAGAGAGAGAAGACAACGAAAACAACCAAATTGGCTAAATGATTACGAAACAAATTTCATAAGTATGGAAAATGAACCGACAACATACGCAGAAGCAATTGAAAGTGAAGATGGTGATAAGTGGGCAGAAGCCATTTCAAAAGAAATGAAGACATTAAGTGAGAATAATACTTGGAGTGAAATAAAAAGTGTACCTAAAAATGTGAAGTTAGTGGATACCAAATGGGTATTTAAATTAAAAGATAGTGAAAACGGCAGTTACCAACATAAAGCAAGATTGGTTGCTAAAGGGTTTCAACAGAAAAATTGTAATGATTCTGTATATACACCTGTGGCTAGGTTAACTACTTTTAGAGTTTTTGTGGTTATTGCGACACAAAAACAATTACCAATCTATCAAATGGATGTAACTGGCGCTTTTCTGTACGGTGAAATAAAAGAAGATGTGTATATTAAATTGCCTGATGGCAAAATTGGTAAGCTTAATAAATCGCTTTATGGCTTAAAAAATTCGCCAAAATATTGGTACACAAAGTTTAATGAATTTATGATAAAAGAAAAATTTGTTCAATCAATAAATGATTTTTGTTTGTATTATAAAATAATGAATAATTACTGTATCTTTGTACTTATATATGTAGATGATTTGCTAATATGTGGTTCATGTGAAAATCAAATTACGAAATTTAAAGCATTACTTCATAAAAATTTTAAAATGAAAGATTTGGGAATTGCAAATAATTTTTTAGGTATAAACATAAATCAAAACATAGATAATGGTGTTGTTATTTTAAATCAGAAAAAATATTTAGAAAAAATTTTGCAAAAATTCCAAATGTTAAATTGTAAAGAAATAAGTACACCGATTGAACAAAATCTAAAGTTTGATATATTAAATAGAACACATTCTGAAAATGAACAAATTGAAAATAAATGTAGACAATTAATTGGTAGTCTTTTGTATGCCTGTTCGGCTACAAGACCTGATTTGTGCGTTGCAGTCAGTTTTCTTAGTCGCTACCAACATTGTGCAAGTCAAATGTTATATAAGTTTTTAAAACGAATATTAAGATATGTAAAAGGTACGCTAAATTTGTCTTTAATTTATAAATGTAATCAAAAGGGTAATTTAATCGGTAATGTTGACGCTGATTGGGCGGGAGACACTAAAGACAGAAAATCTACTTCTGGATTTATATTTAAAATATTTAATTGTCCGGTATCATGGTGCACAAAAAAACAACTTAGCGTATCTTTGTCATCCACAGAGGCGGAATACGTCGACTAAGTGTAGCAATTACTGAAGGATGTTGGCTAAAATATTTGTTAAATGATTTCGGTTATGAAATGATGATTGATATCTTTGAAGACAATCAAAGTGTAATAAAAATTGCACAAAACAATGAAAGCAATAAACGTTTAAAACATTTAGATATCAGGTATCACTTCATAGTTGAAAAAGTGACCAACAAAAAGGTCAGATTAAATTATATAAAAAGTAACGAGAATGTTGCTGATTTATTTACAAAACCATTGGGTAAACAAATGTTTATTAAATTCAGAAATGAAATTTTGTTTAATAATAATTGATTTATTATAATATTTTTTTTTGGGCTCATTATTATAATATATTATACAAG
>SSSI01002663.1:0-26516 GCA_004796505.1 Oryzaephilus surinamensis
ATGCAATTTTTGAGGTTAATATTAGGCTTAACCTCACTTTTTGTATTCGAATATATTTGTCTTGATAAGACATGTCTGAGTAGAGTACGAAAGTTCGATTTACAATATATTGCAACCCCCGGCCGCCGGTCCAGCACTTGCCCTAAGCCGCCACGCCACCGCAGGGTCAGTGGCCTCGGTCATAGTAGTAAAAGGGGCGAAGAATAGAAATAGGATAATTATTTGAAAAAGGAATAAGAATTTTTATATTTTCATAAATAGTGATTAATAAAAAAATATGTTAATTATTAGAGAAAGGAATATGAATTTTTATATTTCATAAACAAGTATGAACAAATCAAATCAGTGATATATATGTAAAAAGTCATTTCAATAATTAGAATAATATATTTTTTTTAAGCAAGTTATAACAGGAAGTGATTAAAATTCTTAGCATATATGTATCAGTGACGGCTCCTCAGGGACGGCAAGGTCGGCCAGGCCGTACCAAAAATTTAAGGAAATTATAAAAATGATTAGTAATATTGAAACAATATCTTGTTAACTATTTCATTATAAAATGATAGATATTTAACGGCTTTAGAGCTTTAGTTATTTACCATACAACAGCCTCTTCACCACGACTATACAATACCTATATTATATGTATACGCGCCGTGAGTTTTGTTTAGATATAGATTTACGCTTTGGGTACGGCTAGCCGATGCGATGTACAGAAATGAGTTATAAATCAAGACATACGTTCGGATATCATTTTGTCTTTACAAGCAGCTCCATTCTAAAGTGGTAGCGCTACTTAGTTCTGACAAGGTCGGCCGAAACTGCTTTGGCCGCACTTGGCCTTTTAAAAGTTTATGGAATTGCGATATGTTTTCAGGATTTCGGGATTTCCTGATGGTTAATTTGCAATTTTTTTTCAGTCCTACAGTATCTTAGTTAATTATTTATTATTTATATTATTTTAAAATGTATTATTATTGTATATTTATATAAACTTATATTTCTGTTTTCAATTTTTTAAGTTTTTATTGTTTAATTTTATAATTTTAATAATAAAAATAAATATATATGTATTTATAATCTGTTATTTATTTTATAATTTATATGGTTGTTTGTTAATCTATATTTACTTTTATTAAATCTTAATTCTTCAATTATTTACATTTAATTTAATTTTAAAAAGAATATACTATTGGACGTGTATATGACAAAGATAGTCAGGTACGGCGAGCCGATCCTATGAAATACTATGAATTAGATAGAGACAGATACCATATGCGTATAGTGGACTTGTTAAAACAAAAAGATACGGTGTCTTGTCTTGTGCTAGTTAGCAAAATAGTGTAAAATAATAGTTCACGTTCGGGGTGCAAGTGCGTATTTTAATTTAACCAAAAAATATATAGTTTTTTACTTTGTTTGTACTTTGTGTTGAAATAATACATAGGTAACAGGTATTTTGATTTTTAATTTATTCAGTAGATACTAGGTAGTAGGTACATATATTAATTACTTGATTTCATTATTTTAAAAAGTTATCAATCTGTTTATTCAGGCCATTACACGTTTAATACGTTTATTATTTCTTTTTAATATTTAATTATTTAAAATTATAATGGATTCGCAGAATATTAGGTCTATTGTAAGCTCTAAAGGAGATTTAGTTGATTTTTTGTTTTTTGAAACTACTTTATATGTATAGCTCGAATTCATACAATAATCTTTCTTGGCCGACCCACTTAATTCAGCCACGAGCCGTCACTGCTGTACGAGGGGACGGAGAATAGAAGAAGTAAACAGAGAAAGAGCAAACCGCACCTGGCCCCCACGACCCTAAATTACATGAGGAAATAGCTGTTCACGATCTGGCTCGCCTCTGGAGCAATTCAATTCAGACCGCCTCGCCATTTTGCGGTAGCTTATTTACGGTCACATCTACCAAATGTCGTTCAATATTACCTGCCAGGTCTACGGATTCTCGCTTATTTTGCTCACCCCATCACTTTTCATACTTATTTTCATCCATGCTATTATAACACTTGAATGGTAAATAATATACCCTCTATATAATAATGTCTCACATTCAATTGCTTATATTGAAGAACTTGAGTCATCAACATGTCGAAATACAACCAATATCTCTATATTCTTTTACGTAATAATACAAGTTTTATTTTATATTGGAAAAGAGGGCTCTTTTATGAAAACATGGATCACGATTTCATTGTTGCACATCCATTTACAATAATTTAATTTTATTCAGATTGTTGAATATATAGTATACATCATATAACAATAGTTGGTGAAAAAAAATGATTATTCTTTTAACAAACAAAAACCGAAATCAAAGAATAGTTTGTAAACAAATGCGTTTTAAAATCATTTCTGGTAGAGTGAAGAGAGTATATACCGTCACGGTAACAGAGAGCATGTAAACGATATCTCTGCAAAGAAAAATAACTATCAAATTAGTTACGGTTCTGTGAAGCGAGGAAATACACCTCGTTTCACACTATCATTGCTTCTGATGGTTACGTTAAAGATTATTACGAACTAATGGCTGTGTTGGTTAGGAGTGAAAGTACCTATATAGGTATATTGTCTGTTACTAAACAATAACACATGCCTAATAATTTTGCAGGAAAACTAGTCTACCATGTTACGCGTACACATTATATACAGTGTAATTTATAAATAAAACATTTAATAATAATCAGAAACCGAAAATTGCACAAAATATATTAAATGATATCATTTGGCCATGCGCGTATCCGGATGTGGGCAAGTATATTAGAAAAAAATATAGCATAGATTAAATAAACAAAAATCACATGAAAAAAATTATGACTAACCGCATACCGACAAAAAAAACAAGACCATAATCTTAAATATAATTTATTTAAGCACGTATGGAAATATGAATAGACACTATATATAATATGTAATTATAATTAAATTGATTTTTCTCCTAGGAGGTATAATTAATTTATTTTTTCTTTCAACATTTATATGCCGACTTTTTTTCGTAAATAATTGATAGATGTGAACGCATATTAATTACATGTAATTAGAACATGTATAGGTAAGATGTTCAATATAATATTTATATCCTTGATGGTATCAAAACGTGATTTAGGATAAATAGATTTTCCTTGTTGGAATAATATATCTTGGATATGCCATCATGAGTTGATTGTTTCGATGGTCCGCACACTATATAGCAATATAATCTGATAAATTCCAACATTTACCGGATTTGCAGTTTACAGCTTCAGGCAATTCGAAATCCATTGTATTCTTTTAAATATACCAACTATATCTTACGATCTTTGATGTATATATATACACGGTTAAATCCCGGTGAAATGGTTCGATTTGATTTAATTGGATGATAAAAGTGCTATATTGCCGGCTTTTATTCATCAACGACTCGTAATCTCTTATAGGTTAAAGGGAATCCTTATACATTTCCGTATAATCCTTAGAAATATATATTTTTTTCTGTTCATGTATTAAATTATTGCTAACAAATATAATATTAGTTAAATAACTCATTTGTGGTATGAGACAAAGGCCTTAGAATGTGTTTGTAAAACCGCAGGAATTAGACTGGGTTGATGATGGTTTTGGCAGAAAAATTCTTTATAAACTGGTTTATTTGTTGACCACAAATTTGACCACAGTCCAGCACCGATAAATGCTTTCATTAATGATTCGTTGAATAATACACAAGTTTTGTTACGTATTTCTTATTTCTTATTTCTTTTAAATGTTATACATTGTATTAAACCTTGTAGATTTTTTTATAATTAATTCGTCATGACATTCTTTTCAGTTTTAATTTGTCCCAACCTAGTTATAATTTTTTTTTTCTTCTATATCAGTAAAACACATATCGTATTTATATCTTGACAGATAAATATTTACTTGATATTTGTTAAGCCAACATAATTATAATTACAATGTAAATATTTAAAAAGTCTAACAATTAAAATTGTTTAATAATTAAACAGATTTTTCGTTGTTTCTCCGTAAAATGTAGGTAAAAGGAATAGATGTGACTTTTGCATGTGAAAAACAATAAAATGGAGTTTAAATAAACAAATGGCACTAATCGTAGCACAAAAAAATAAAAATTATATACAGACTTGTCAATATTACATATATAAAACATTTAAACAACGTAGAATTTATCAGTTTCAATGTGTAAATTCCATTATCTTTATTACAGATTACTGTTTGATTTGTACATTAGCCTATTATTTGCTTATCGTATAAAATAATCTCTAAAAAACATATTTTTTCATATTCATGTACAAATATTTACCAATTATTTAGTCAATGTTTAATGTTGTACAGTAAATAGAAACTATATAGGACTCCATGTTGGAATAATAATATGTATTCATAATACATGATGCATATCATTCATAATATAACATTTTATAAAGGCTTATTGATTGATAATTTTTTTTATCAACTCATTGAAGCAGATGTACATATCAAAATCCCAAGTTTTGATGAAATTAAATTACATAATGTTGGAAAATTGTACGGATTACAAACTGTTTGTGCAAAACATTCTAATTTACCAACTTAATGAATAAATGCAAATGTTAATAGGAAAATTATAAACACATTAGTATGAAATCTCATAAATATGAATAGTTGTAAATGGTATTCCAAGAACGATAATTCTATAGAAAATCAATTAACTTGTGGCAGGGGCGTTTAAAATACAACTTTAACACATCTATACCTTTTTACCTTCTCTACCTGGCTATTAAATTACTACACTTTTATGTATATACGAGGTAGACAAGTTTTGTTTAGTTATAAAATATATATATATACAAGAAATCCCTAAGTTTCTTAGAAATAAATCCAGTGGCTCTTTTAATATATACGCTTATACCTGCCATTATTTTCACATTTTTATCTCTCTTTTTCTATACAATTTTTTTTTCTGGTGTGTTTCTGTCGTTATTCTGTCTTTCGCATTTTTAACGATGTTCTAAAGAATCGATGTAAGATAAGAAGTAAGAATAGTCGCTCACCACATTTCACTTTTGAATCAAATAATACTCTATTCAGAAAGAGAAAACGCATTTTGTCAAAATATATAAATAAATCGATTGAAAGTTGTTGGAACTAAGATTGTAAACAAAAAAAAAACAACAATCAGCGTGTTATTTTGAACTGTTTAAGTTGAATCACTGCAAAATCTCCTTTTTATTGGGAAAAATACTATAGTATTATTTATTAGACAATTAACATGTTAGATCTAATGGTGTACAGATGCTGCTAATTAAATAAGTTTATTAGAAAGTTAAGAGCAATTATACAAGATACAATAGGAATTATTCATCTAACATGTTTAGTAATTATTGTGTACTGTATAAATATAAGATAAAAATAGAAGTGGGAATATTTAACAAAAAATAAGATAAGATGAGGTCAATCTTGTATTGTGTAAATAAATTTACACGAGTACGCTAAATAATTAATAAAAAAAAATCAGTCACTATTTCATTAAGTTTAATAAATAAATAACTTGTTTTCCGTTTTAAAAGCACCAATTACTTATTATACTTAGGAACTGATTCGGATTTATTATGGAAAAAAAACATAATATAAGCTATCATCACATAAATTTTACCAAAAACGTTCTTATTTAAAAGAGAAACTTTCAGATAAAATAACACCAATGTACACCATATGTGCTGTGTGTAAAAAAATAAATCGTTGAAAGCATCGTCAATAATTTTGAAATATGTAGTTAAGTTATGTCTAGATTATTATAAACAAGGAACAACAACAAAAATAAAAACATTTAATCACACATACATATAATATTTAATTTTTTTCACTTAGTGCAAGCAATTATTCTGGTCCAGTAAACATCATAAATTAAGTCACGACCTTGTTTATTTTATTATTATCATCGTATAAATTAATACTGAAAGTAAATAACCAGTTCATATATTTGATAACCTCTTGAAATTGTAATAAAAGATATAGTTAATAGATAATCTATCAATATTTAATTGTTGTTTTAAATGGAAGACTCTTATCACATATATAATTATTTATGTAACATAATCAGTAGTTATAAAAAGCTTTAAATGGTATTATTTACACTCTAGTAATTAAGGACATATACCAAAATTGTCTCTATATATCGATAAGAACTTAATCAATTTTTCAAATTTATAAAGAAAAATCCATGTGAACTTACAAAGGTTAAATTTAGCAAGCTAGAAGTAAATCTGTTACATTCTTTATACTTATAAAGTTATATAATAGGATTTATATCTGTAAAACAACGATTCCATGAAATTTTATTTTCCACCATCAATATATTGAAACCAATAAACAACAAAATTGTATTTCTTGACTTACAAAACGTAATATACGAGGTAGATATATGGTATCATTGAATTATGAAAATGTATATTCAAAGAATATATACCGACTAACAACAACATATAAGCACCACAACTTGGTAATATTATTATTTCAATCCTCTTTCTCTTTTATGCGTAGGTAAAATTGTTTGCGTGTTAAATGAAACACGTTTGCTTGATGGTAATTTATTCCACAGTTTCCAATTCAACATACATATACATATATATGCCTGAGAAGAAAGAGACAGACACAAGCCTTTATAAAACATTATACACCAAGATTTGCAATATATATTTCAAGAATTCGCAGTTGTTTTATTTAAGCGATTCTTCTTTCATTTTTTTACACCATTTGCCACTTTTTAAAAACAGTATATATATGGAGAAGAATCTTTTTCAATCAAATCCGTGCATAAAACTATCCAGCCAGGCAATATAACTTGAAATTCAATTTGTGTAATAGCAGACATCAGGGGCGGATCTGTGATTTTATTTCCTTATAGAAAATTTAACATAACATAACGAAATTTTTTTCATTTAGACAAATTTGAACGGCAAACTTTTTTGTGGAAAATAAATAAGCTTAAAGGCGTTAATTTTATTTATCCATATACTGAAAGATTGTTGTTTAATCTGGTTGTATTGAAAAGACCGGTTGTTGAAGAGTTCGACCACCCTATTGTTAAATTCAGGCATGTATTCATATCAGCTGTGTGTATAATAACATATATTGTTGAGGGAGTGAATTCTCTATCTCATTCGTTTCACAGTTGTATACTAGTATTATAATCTGCCCCTTGCCGAGTTCAGCTTTAATTTTAGGGTGGCAAACGTGCTTTCGCCTCATACAATTAGACACCCCGCATATCCAACAAACCTGAGGGTGTATTGTCACTGTTGTAAATATTAGCGTTGTTAACCTTTTTAAAAAGCTTTCTATGTGGGGTATGAAGGTTGGGGATTTCTTGGAAGGTTTCTGTGATTTGCGCCCCTTCCAACGTAAAATGTAAATTTTATGACAAATTAATTTTGAAAACTATATTATTCACAAAATAAGTAAACCATATCCGGATTGACTTGAATAACTGTTGAAATGAACTGGACTTGTGGGATTATGTTTTTTCTGCAAAATATTTGAAATGTTGTGTAGTAGCGCTGACGCCTTATAGTAGATCGATTTGACAGTAGACCGATTCCACGGTAGATCAAATATACGATGAGGTAGCGGTAGAGGGAGACGCGGCGTGATGGAAGTGCATGGCTGCATGGTGCGCGCCACGGCCAGTTACAGTTAGAAAAAGGAAGAACAAAGGAAGTTGCTTTGTGTGTTTGCTAATAAAAGTAATTTATTTAAAATATATTTTGGTGTTTTAGCAGTTTTATACAGGTAATTACTCTATATTGCTGTTCTTGTATGTAGGTAACATTTAATCTTTTACCTTGTGGCAAATGTTATGTATCACAATTTCATTCTCACAAGAGAAATATAGCGTATTGGCCATCTTGTTAGATAACAAATTTCAGTCGTTTATAGCCCGTCAACGAATTGTACTTAATTTGCATCATGTAAATTTATTTAGCCATGTATATTATGCATTTTATTTATTTGTTTTAAATTATATGTACGTATACGTATACATATAATTTAAAATTTAAAATAATTTGAAATAAAACTTAATTTCATAAATAAAATGGATAAGATAGATTGGGCCGTACAAGCTGGTAATCGGAGTCTCCGTTGAGGGACCGTTCGGAACTTACGAACTTGTGCCTTACCCATATCTGTTAGGATTTTACTTATTGTGTTTTTACTATTTTATATGTTGAGTATTGTATATTGTTGCAGAATGTTTCTAAAATGAATATGTATGAATCCAATGTGTTTTGAAAATTGTATGATTCTTAAGCGAGTCGACATGTGTTTACGTTGTTTGTTAGTGAATGTGGCGCCAATTAGGTACAATTCGTTTTAATAGTGTCATATTAATTACTCCTAGTATATTTGTCCTTTTTCTTATGCCACAATGCGATTAATTGTTACATACGTTTGTCATCTATATCCGAGAGGTTTTCTTTGTTTTATAAACGTAGTTCTTTTCCTCTTCTGATTTTGATACGCATTAGAACTCACGTTTTAAATAGACGTTTCCACATGACAAAGATAGAAGTTTGTTTTCCCACTAATTGCATATCCACTGCGCATATGCGACAGAGAGAATGTCAAACGGAAAGGTCTATTGAAGCGTTGTAATAAAGAACAAACTAGATGTATCGTTCCTTATATATTCTATTATAATTGTAATTTGGCTAACATATTTAATTTTTATATAGGTATATAAATTTTTAAATATTTTATTAAAATATTTATTAACAATTTTATATTGTTAAGATTTCTAGAAATGCTTCTTAAACTTAATAACAGGTGGATTTCAATACAAAACAGTACTTTCTTGTAACTTCGAACGTCTGTCAAATTCAATCAGCACAACTTTCAGTTGAAAACGAACAAAGTATGGAAAATGTTATACAACATTGTTATTTTTTTCGCCAATTTTTCGTATACGGATTGCACTGTTTATAACATGAAAAAAAATTAGTTATCACATGAATTATGTATTCGTGTTGCACGCTTAGATGATTTTGAATACAAAATTTAACGTTTATATAAACAGAGACCAACACGTACGTTTCGCTAATTGAACACGCTGTTGTAATCGGTTGGAATGTTAACATACCAAATACATATACACACACACACAATTACATAGACATAGATATATATATATATATATATATATAAATGTATATATATATAAATGTATATATATATATATATATGTATGCTGGTACTATATAAACACACGGAGAAGAGGAGGTGAGAAAGAGAGACGACAAAAAAGGACCAGCAAGTACTTCCACATCTCAACTATATAGAATAAAAGACGTGATGCAACCACCTAACAACATCTCTCTTGAAACTCGTCCAAGTGACACTTGAAAATAAAACGTCTCATCATTAGTTGACGTATTTATGGATTAAACTCTAAAGCGACTCTATGTTGGCATCTTTCATTTCAACAATTTATAAGTAGACGTTTCTCCACACCACTAAATACAATTTTTTTATTTTAATTTTATTATACCCAGAGTATGTTTTATAGTTTTATTTACGTACAATATGTTGCTTTTCAATTGATCACTTTTGTATGCATTTTTTCGTTATTTAACATAACTCATTATGTTTTCTAATTGAAATTACAACCACAATTATACACTTAAATCAATAATTAGGTAACATTTATTAAAGAAAAACACATTAATTTGTATAATCATTAACCTTTTCCATTTTATATTGTGGTTATAATATTTTAACAAATTATACACATGAAACATGAGAATCAGGTATAAATGTACATACATATATTGTAATTAAAATTAAACACTATATAACACTTTTTGTGAAATGGTTAGATACATGATGTTAAACAAAATATTTTCCTGTAAAATTTATATTAAATAAATGTTTACAATAACAATAAAAAATTACTTTATTGTCAAAACAAGTTAATAGGAGTCTGTGTTGTGTTATAATACGGGAAACGAAAAATTTATATACATATATTAGTAGTAATAACATTGTGGATAAATATATGCAGTAAATCAAACCCACACACATACGTTATTTCACAATAAAATTATGTTAATTATAATAGTTGTTTGGCTTTTGACGAAAATATTCACAAATATTGCCTATTATTGTTTCACACAACATTTCACATGCTTGTGAAAATAAACATTAATAATATTATGTTTAAATGAAATACGGAATAAGAGTTTTCCAATTGTTTATAATATAATGCTATAAATTTTTTTATCAATATCTAATAATGTTATTTATATAATGTCGAAAAATAAATGGTATATGCATCTAGTATTAAATATAGAACAAACACAGACAAAATAAACAAACAAATACTAAAGTTATTGTAGAAACATATTCACATTAGATATTTTTATATATGTATGTATTATACTATATATGTATATGTATATTGCACAAAATCTATGTGTCTATACTCATTATATACAAAGGATCGATAAATGAGTACATATAATTAAAAGATTAATAACTAGACTAGAAATAAAACCAAAAACAATATTATCTATAGTATTTGTTATAATGTGATTAAATTTTAACATTAATATATGTATATTGACAAGGATACAGAGCTAAATCATATCACATATGCATATTGAGATAAATTTTCTCACACTTTGTGCGAAACACTATTAATTTAATTAATTCAACATTAGACCGCAGCAGGGATTCGCATAATAATACAAGTTTTAAGTGTTTAAACTATACACTAAATATGTATTTAATAGACCAACATTTTTTAATTTATTTTTTTAAGTATAATTGCCAATGCTAATAACTTTTGAATCTTAAAATATACGTAATATTTTATTTAATTAAGTAGGTTTCTATTTTAAAAGAAATTTATAATATTATAATATAAATTTAATCTTGTTCAAAAGTTGACAACTAATTTTATAATATAAAGAGATTTAGTGAAAAGCTTTTTTTAATACCAAACCATAATTGCGTTATTCATTATGTCTGAACTAAAAAAAGAGAACACTGAAGTCAAAAATGATGTATTAAAATTCGAAAAAAGAAACAAACTACATATGTATTTATTAAAACATGCTGTTAAAACACCGTTATTAAAAGACTGGTATGGGTGGAACTTTACACACAGTGTACGAGAAAATTGTTATACTATTAAATAATTAATAAATGTCTATTATATGGGATATAATAATTATATTATTATAGAACTGACTATACTATATATAAATGTGTGTGTATATGTTACACGATGCAATTTAGGGTACAACAACAATGATTAGTTGTGAAAGCGGCACTCTGACGCCATATGTTGTTAATGCAGGTTAGGGAGAAAACAAAGTAAGCCCACAGAAACTATATACAGATATAACGTATATGAGTGTAAGGGTGCGAGACGAACCCTTCATACAGCGCCCCTTAAGGACAAGGGTTCTGAACAATAGTATTTAGCCTGGAGAAGTCTAACGATGCCAACTACGGTTATTACTCATTCACCACCACCACCACCCCTACTTTCTAACGTAGTTTATTATTTATCCAATGCGTTTCCCATTCTAAAATAGGGTGCCTGCAAATTAACTGGAATTTATTGGAAATCATTTTCAGATGATACGTTTAACTTTTCATTTTATATAAGGGGGGAGGTGAATTCATTTTTCTAAATAAACTCATTGTTATTAATGTAAAGAATTTATTCTTGTTTCCGCCTGATTAGTGATCTGATGATTTTTTTTTGGAAAAAAGGTCAACAAAATTTTTGTTTAGAGCCGAATCTTTGAATACAAAAAAAAACGAAGTGATAAAAAAAAACTTTGTATATAGGAACACCATTCCATTATGTTTTTATACAGTTTGACAAGCGAAACTAATGTAGGTGTTCAGCTTGACTAGTTTCTGTTACACATCAAGGGGGGTTACATGGTGGATGGTTTGTTGTTCGTACAAATGTTTTAGTCACGGAAACATATTCATACAATTTCATTAAATTGGCTTTTAGTGGCAAAATTCAATCATACAACTACACATACATATTCAAGATTCCACTATATTATTATATTTACCGACCGGATATAAGAATATATATATACCGGAGGGTTAAAATCCCCTAACCAAATCAGTCCCTTCCCATTTTATTTAATTGAGCCCTTGGGTTCGGTCCACCTTTAAGTTTAATAGTTTCCTTGAGAATAAAATTATATATAGAAAAAAAACCAGTTGTCGTTTTGTTATTTTAAACGATATTTTTTTTGAAACAACTTTATATTATTATACTCTAATTATGTCAAGAACTGTGCTGAGTTGGAAATTACATTGTATTAGTGTTGTAGTTGTACATTTGCAATTAATATCTGTGTGTGTTTATAGAAGACGATGTCTGATGCGAGTCCAATGACCTCATATATATACACTAGCTTGTAACTTGTAAGCACTAACGCCGCATTACGATGCTAAAATTGTCACCGGCAACCTTTCCCGGCCTCGGCTGAGAATAAATTTGCAGTAAACATGTTATACCTACATGCGCGACATGAATCTACTTAATTATAACAACTTACCTACACCCACTTAGACAACATCAACTTTAACAGTTCTTGTTATCCTTTAACCAGGAGGGTTACAAACAACAATTTAATACGCATTGAAAAAATCAAAATTGATAAACCAACAACAACAACAAAACAGATCTGTCATTTTAATGGTAAATTGTGTAATTTTTGTATAAATTAATAGCGGAAAAGAAACCTCAACTTACCGGATGGCGTGCGGCTGCTACCGCTGCTGCTGCCGCCGCGTTCATTCCTGCACTAGGGTACATTTTACGTCAGCAACTCATGGTATAACAGTACACCTGGCGTAAGGTTTAAAATGAAGACCCGTAAATGCCCGTAATCCAATGCAATTAACGTGCGAAAGAACAAAGTAAACAACAAAAAGAATATTTATGTATATATATGATGATTAGGTTGTATTTGTTTTAAGAAGTTGAGGAATTCCCACTCCACACTAAGTATTCACTGGTCACACACAAAAAAAATATCACCATTCGGTGTAGAAAATGATAATCCTGTATTAGGCAAGAAATGATTAGTTTTGAATGTAAATATGAACGACGAAGTCTATATCGTAATAAATCGTAGTGGAAACGTAGCGAACGACACACACAATCCACACTAAACACTTTTCACTGAGCAACTGACTACGGTTATACATGGGTTATACGCTCGACACTCTTCACAGTGTACATTCCAACCCCCACCAGAATTGGGAGTAAAGCGCCCCTCGACCGCGACCCCTCAAACCGCTAACACACAACCCATACTCCCTTACAAAGAGCCTACAACCCCTGAAAATACCGCCAGCGCGCGCTAGTACACTCACTATAAAAATAAAAAAAAAATGGAAAGCACAGCAAGTTCACCAATATGTAGGACCATGTCTGTACAAGGGTTGCTTGTGTACAAAATGATTTAAAGAGGTTCAAACTGAGACCTAGTAGAATAATTATACTTAATTAGTGACATTTCCAAGATTGGTTTATTAATAACTCGAAATATAGTAAGCCAATAAAGATAGACCACATGACAGCATGCAAGTTTTATTATTTAGTAGAAATTCTACGAAATGTTTAATTGTTCCAATAGGGGTGGACTAGATTGACTCAAAAGTTTAAAGACACACCAATACAATAGTACTTTTGCAATAGTTTTGGTCTAATTTTGTATGAATTAGTTGAGTAGAGCAGAGCAGCATTGAAAACTGTTCTTGTTGACGTCGTCATCAGTAGGTAAAGTAGGTCATGTTTTAATTGGCAGGACTGCGATTGCAATTAGCGTGAATGTAATACGGGTAAACTGTCGCGAGTTGTGTTGTGTATTCCCATTCCTCTTCCAGGTTTTGCCACCAGTTCCGTATATATGTATATATGCCATGTCGGTGGTCACTCTCTCTTTATACCTGACGAACTCTTTTCTACGTCACACCACCACTTTTATATTTTACTTGTACTCACACCCCCAAAATGATCCGTACATGTTCACTACGAACAAAAAAAAACACATAAAAAATAAAAAACAAAAAACTACCCTCAAAATGGCTGCCTAGCAGAAAGCATCTCATTTTAGCTGAAACAGGGGGGTTGGAATCCGTCCTTGTTCCACTTGTGTGATTTCACTTCAGCCCCTTTCACCCCTATAAATATGGCGCCCTGATTGCCAGTATATACCAAGCTGGTCGTCTATGTCCACGTTGTCTGTAATATTACACAAGTATTTATCCAATCGTCTAGGCATTTTAACACATTCCATCCAATCCACTGTGGATACGATGAAACTCTGCCCATTTTAAACGAGCTCGTTACTTTTCCTATCAACGAACCAATCGAATGCGGCCACGATCCAATGATATCGTAAGCTTCTACATCGGTTGCCATGCAACACTCTGACACAGCATTTCAAGTCCACGTTGACTCGTGGAGGTGCCAGTACATTGCTTGCAGGATCTGTACGCAGCAGGAAAACCAGCAAAAATAAGAGCCGACCAAAAAAATATATATGAGTGAAGATAAAATCTAGTGGGTCGGGGTGCGGGCTCCATCCTGGCAGAACAAAAGCCTTGCCCGGCCTACCAGTTATTAGAGACCCAAGGCAAGTTTACAAAGGTCAAACTTTATGGCTAAATTACAATGGAACTAATTTTTATATATGCTCATTTTCAATAGTAGGGCCTCATATAACCTGAGAATGTTCATTTACATATTTTTTTTTTATTTCTTTCTACCGAAACGACGCGCCGATAAGTTGAAGTGCACGGAAAATATACATTGGAAATATGTCGCACATAATACGAGCACTACTACTACCTCAACCTCTCGTCGTCGTCCCCTTGAAAACTGAAAATCTCGTTTTCGTTGTATTATTATATAAATATACGAATGAAACGATTTCGTCCCTTATGTTTGTGTATGTGTGCGTGGAAAATATTCTATATACATATAATTCTTCTGTCGGAATGTTTTTTTTTTTAACAAAAATAAATACCTGGATAATACTTTAACATATTTTTATAATAGCATTATAATACATTTTAAACATGCTCCCATTAAATATCATTATAATGTTTATTGAAAAAGAAAATGTAAGGTAACTTTGCAAGGTGCCTTTTTATTAAATATTCCTATTATTTGAAATTTTCTTTTGTTCGAGTGTACTAGATACTCCTGTTGATTGATTTGTCAAATATTCCAAGAAAATCGGAAATCATACATTATGCGGCGAAATTCGTTGTCACCTTATTGAAACATATACATGTATGATGACGGTGAGACTGTCAAATTTTAATTGAATCCAGTACGCAGATGTAGCACATCTACTGCGCAGCGCAAGGTCACTTCAAACATTGCATTACTAAGTAGGTATTGTCCTTGCTGCGCAAACTTGCACACTTGATTGTTTTTAAATTGTATCTAAAAGTGTTAGACTAATTAATTAAGTAAGCTGAAATCTCATTTATTCCTGTTAAATAAACTAGCAATAGTGAATACTTGTGTACCAGATTACCCTATATGTATTTAATAATAGTTAAAATATTTTTTTTCAAATCAATCAAAATTTTTGATATTTCATGAAATAAAGATATGTAAATATATACTTTTAATTATATCAAGAACATTATAATGTTTATAATTATTGAATTAACTGATAAAAATATATTTATTTAGTCTAATATAGTAAAGTTTAAGTATTTGATTTTTTGTAAGATTAAATTAGATCATCAAACAATTTATGAACAATTCATTTGAAGTAAACAGAAAAAATACAAAAAAGTTGATACTTAAATTTTATCTATATTGCTATTTTTTAATATATAGTAATCTACAATTAAATAAATACGTTTTTAAGTGGATTATTATTAACAATCATAAATTGTCTAGAATTTTAGAACTAAGTATTATCTATGTATTTTAATAAATAATAGTCGAATCATTTTTCATTTTCGTATTTTGAAAATCATTTTTATAGCATTAAATAGAGTAATCTAAAGAACAATCTTTAAAAGATTATACTTTGAACATAAAACGCAGTACTTTATAAAATATGTAATAGATAATAATTTAAATTATGTATTTGTTGTGTGAAATGCCCATTTTAATATGAATTGTATAAAGATTTATAGATTTATTGTGTTTATGAATAAAACATATTCAAAATTATTAATTTTAAACCAACTGCTTAATCTCACATTAATGTATATAATAATAATATAAATCATAAATTTGTTAAATACGTGTATTATTTTGTGAATAAAAAAAACGTTAAGCTTATTTTTTATTGAAATAAGATGTTTTAGAAATGTAGTAACGACCCAGTTAAACTAGATGCGAATTACCATATTTAAATAATCGATTTTTAAATAAAATATGCTTACATAAATGCTTTGACTAAAAGCAACAAATTGCAATGTGTGTTGGCTAATTCGGTAGCCAAAAATGTTTAAATAATTATATATAGGTACATACATGTATGTGTATAAAGATTAAAGGTTAAGTAGTGCAACGAAAATATACACTGCAAACTAAGTTTGATAACACTTAATAAAATATTTAATGCGTCTGAACATAAATGCAGACTAGTTGAAGTCATTTGAGGAAAATAAATAAATATGAAACTGCGCGCAAAATGCTTTTCACTCTTGATGTTGTTGTAAGTTGCAAGACTTTATATATATATGTATATGTATATGTGTATATAACATCAGTCGTCGGTTCTTCTTATATACACATATTTATATATGTGTGAGTACATATATATATATGTATGTGTGTGTGTGTGTGTGTGTGTATCTTGGGGCAAACTTTTAAATTAGAAAATAAGAAGACAAGGAGAAGAATAAGCAGCTCTAGCCCTGCTTGTTAAATATTTAACATCGACTTTATTACAGCATCTAGGGATCTCGCTGGGCGATAGTAAAAACGTTCAACCGTCTCTCTAATATTCTGTGGCTGCTACATTTGGGAATAATAAAACACAAGCCAAATGGAAATGTTTAAAATCCTACATGCTAGCATGCTACCGTGTTTAATTTTTCACTAATCATACATACATCTCTGAATATTTTGTGTTTGGGCAGAAATTTTCGTTTTTCAAATAATTGGCATAAACGAATTGTATTTCATTACAGAAAAAAAACCTAACCAGTTATAATAATAATATAAATATGTATTATACATATAATATGTAGATACATGAATGTATTTAACATTTGGCTATATGTCTTTCCTTCTAAGTTATTAGTTTAATCACATGTTTACGATGGTGATTATTTCTGCACGTGAACACGTAATTGTTACTCTGTTATTTTATAATTTCCATTACATTCATTGGATATAGTCAAGTGAATAATATATTATTATAAACTTGAATAGTTTTATGTGTACACTATACGGTGAGAATTATATTTTTTTTCTTCTTGTACATTGACAATAGGTTTTCCTTTTGTAAATGTATTTGTATATGTTTTATAAGAAATTTTTTTCATATATTTTCTCATCTATACTGTGTCCGTTATATACTTACCTCTTGAACAATAAAATCTCGAATAAAACTTAAAAAGGATTTATTAATGCAGCAAAGGCTTTGGGACATTAAATACTAGCTAATTCGTCAAATTAGTTTAAGACTGATATAATTGCTTATTTAAGAGTTTACACTTTACACCGTCCTAATTTCGAAGAAATTCTTTAAAAATTGTAAACTTATCCCGCCTGGTAGTTCCCTAAATATACCCATCCCATTTTACATCAAATACGTTCCATGTTTTTGTACGTTCTATTCATAATTGTGACATTTACAATCAGAGTGGCAAGTATAAATAGGACAACTTCAAGTATAAATGCAATTTTTTAGTTAGTTATGCTTGTGTATTAAATTATGATTATGTGTGAATAAATTTATGGTACGGTATATGGAAAAAGTTTAATGTATTTACAATAAACAGTTTATTCTCATAATAATTAACAAATATAGTCGTTAACTATTTATATTTCATTTTAATTAAATGCATTTGTAAAAAAAAAACTTTAAGTTTAAACCTGATTAATCTCAATCAATATCTATAATAAGAAATATATGGCAGATAGCAACCAAAAAAAAATTTTTTTCGTTTCTTATTTGGCTCTTTTCGTGCGTAATTAACTCGAAAATTGATTGTCAGCACCCTGTATTTTATATGTCAGCTTAAACCATGAATGCTTGTTTATAAACAACTACAGTTATCAAGATAAAGGTACGAAATAAACATTCTACATTCCACACACACAATAAGATTATAATCTAAAAACACGCGCAACTTGAAAGCAATAACACCCAAAAGTGGTTTTTGAACTAAAACAACACAAAAAAAAAAATTATACATATACATATAAGCATACATATTATATTTTATATTATATGGAATTATGCAAATTTTTATATTATGTGCACGGCTGTCTGATGTGAACTAAATTGTACTGTTTTTGCGACTATAATACAGTCCTTAATTATACCAACAAAATAATTAAGTACTTGAAATATTTCTTTAATAAATTGACATCGTTTTTGTTCACAAACGTTATATATTATAATTAATTCATTTTCGCATTTAACAAGATTGAATTGATATGATAGTGAAAATTGTTTGTTCTACTTTGATTGATGTTTATCAGTTTTCACGGTTATTAATGTAAGATAAAAAAAAACTGGTGTTATTATTTTGTCTATAGATTTTAATACCTACTCTTATAGATATATTTTGTGCTTGCTGATGAATTGATTCAATTTTAAATTAGTTTCAGGATATTTCAAGTTCATAGTCTGAAATAATTGTTGATCTATTTTTAAAAATAGGTACAATTTTTCATTTGATTGCACAATCGGAAATTTTTAAGACCCTTATCGACAAACACAAACCGATAAAATTTCAAGTAGTTACATTACTTTAGAAATATTCAAATAAATAATATATATGTATGTAAAATATGATGTGACGATTTATAAATGCCTACGAAAAAAACAATTCACCATATCGAGAAATTTACATGTGTGTTACATTAAAGCATTTATATATTCTAAAGCTTAGAAAACACACTGATTAGCATTATAACACATTATAATACAAATGCATCCAGCAACAACAACAACAACAACATCTACACATATAACAACAATCATGGAATGCAAACTGGCATCTGCTTTTTCACCCACCCACGTTTTATTTCCCCTTAAGGTAAGACAGCACACTCATCCTTTCATATTATACACAGACGTATAAACGTGTACACGTGAGAGTGTGTAGGGAAACAGATTTATATCCCATCTAGGTATATGTATAGTGAATTCAGTGTATAAGAAAAGGCCGCAGCATAGTTAAACACCGGGGTACCTTCTAATTATCTACTCGAAGCGCGCGGCAAGAGATAAAATACTGGATCTACATACATATATGTATATATGTGTATATATAGACCGCGCTAACAACGGATTAACAATGCAGATTGTGTAGTTACAGCAATGTTATTATGACATTCGCCATGTGTGATTCTGCATTCAAGATAGTATAAGGCAAAATGTGAATATGAGAGCGGATCACCATATATTAGATAAGAAATGATAATAATGGGTTAACCCTGTTATTTAGTACTTATTTTCATTCATTTAAATGTAACTCTGATAATATAATAAATAATGTATATAACTATATATGTATATTAATATATGTATTATTAAATAATAATCGTTTCTTTATCTAAAATGATATCATTATATTGTGTGTGTTAACAATTTTGATAAAAATCGTAGGATAATACAGTAGTACGAAATTTTTTATTCCTTAATTTTGACTAATTGTGTAGCATACAAGTTAATTTACAAGTTGAACTATATAAATTAATGCTTTTATAATATTATATCCATGTCAGCAGTTGGTGGTAAAATGTTTTTATGTGTAAAAAATATTTTTAAACTTGAAACGATGAAAAATGTAATCATAAAACACAAACTTCACTCATATATAATACATATACACATTGATGTGTTCATATATACATACCTAAATATATAATAAAAATAAATACCAATGTGTAAATGCAGTTAAAATTTTATTGATCATTGCACATATGCTTCGTATGTTGAATATTAAACAGTTTTAAATATGAATTTTAAAATATTTATGTCAATTAAACTTTTATATTATAATCAAATGAAAAACCTACTATTGGATATAGAAGAGAATTATTATTATATGCATGGTAACATATATAAAATTTTGACAACAAAGTTAATTGTGACTGACAATAATTCAATGAAATTTCATAATTGGGAATTTTCTTTGTTTAACTTTTTATTTTTTGTTTAATAATATATAATTCTATGTATATACCATATGCTTAACAAAATTTTATATAAAATAATAAAAAAATGATTACTTGCATATTTTTTAGAACAATGCTAATATAGTATAATATGTATTGTATTGTGCTTTAATACAGTTTGTTAAGAAAATGGCAAATTTATTAAATGTTTTAATAATAAGAAATATTGTGCAATTTATTTATTTTGTTTGTGTAAAAGCATATAATATATACATATACCATGAAATATTACTATTATTTGTAATAATTTTTAATGCAGATAGTATAGTTTCGTTATATTTTAGTTTTCGAGTTTTCTACTACTACCCTAATAGGTGAAAAACAGAATAGGTAGATATCTAGAGATGAAAGGCGGGAAAAAGAATTCAATTGTTAAATCAAAATTAATTATTTAAAATGGAATTAATATTATAGATAATTCTGAATTTCTGATGATTATGTTCTAGTACATTAAATATTAACAAAATATGTTATCTATTTCCAGTCTATATAGATATTTTTCTAAGATTAGGATTAAATAAATACAGATCAATACTTAATCACATCTCAGTAACACCCTGGTAATTTTAATAATGTGTATGCTGTATGTAAAGCTTTGTCCCTATTCATCTATTGATTTCAGAAAAGTAATAAATCATTTTTACTTTTATTGCACCAGAGGCAATTTTAAATTACAACTACTATAGTCAAATATATGTAGAAATTCATAAAAACAACATATACATATAATACATATAAAACAACTATGTATACGAGTATATATTTTTTAAAATGATTTTCAATTTACAAAATTTATAGGTATATAGAAATAACTGATTTTGTTTAGTTAAAATAAGGGTATATCGAAATACACCCAAAAGGTATCCATTTTACGATAAAAGGTACAGCACCTTGTTATGTAAATCATAGGTCGTCAATTTTCATATTTCCTTGTAAACCAAAAGCTGTCCATTATATACACAGCGGCATAACAGACTATATCCATGTTTATATTTATTCTCAAGGGAATAATTAAAGCAAGTTGGGTGTAGCAATATATATATATGTTATATAGTTAGTAGTCCTAGCCTACACACAGAGCATCCATAATATACAAGTTTAAAGTGAAGTAGTAGTAGTAGTTGAGAAAATACATAGTGAGGTTGACGAATGTTTGAGAGAAGTGTTATATTACTGGTAGTGGTAGTAAGTAGAAGGGCCAGGCACCACAGTGACCAAATGGTACGTTGGTTTGACCAACCACCACCGCTAACTGAGACCACGAGACCTTGGCTCGCTGTGGTTTAGCTATTAAACAAGGGTTCATTCTGAAACGCCACCACTGCATTCCCTAGCGACCACAAGACCCAACTTGCCTCTTCTATATCCAATTAGTAACTTAATTAATATTGATGCCGCATAAAGAATCTCTCTCTCTACACTATACATAGAGTGGTTTAACTTATTAACACTGTGTGAAGATGTGTTTTCTCTACGTTCAAAATTCACTTTTGTTATAATGAAGCTCACCTTGGTTTATTAACGATCATTTTATGATATTATCTTGTAGACGAAGATATATATACGTAATTTTATTTAATACAAATACTTACTTTTATCTAAACATGTTTGTATGCGTATAAAAAAAATACTATTCTAATCCTGATAATTATTTTACTGTTAAAGAAAATCCATTTAAATCTATTATCTAGATTATATTGACGATGGTATTACTTACAAACCTTTCTGCTATTGAAATAAAGTACTTAAAACTAAAAAAATTAGGTATTTTTCCAAACAATTGTATTGCTATAGATATAATTTTTTAGAAGGTATTAAATAATGTTAATTGTTGTGTAAAGTGTCATTTCTGGTACATGTATTTTATGATTTTTAAAACAATTTCTTTTAAGAAAATTACTGATGTGTCATATAATTAATATAATGCAATCTATAGTGAAATTTAATAATACACTAAATTTCGCATCAGCATCCTTAATTTAAAGTTTTCACAATTAATTGAACTATAGACGTAAATAATTATGCATGTGTATTGCGTGCTTGCATTAATTAATTAAAGATAATTTCTTAATTAGGTTAACAATATGTGTGTTAATGCAAACATAATGATGGTGTATACATATGGGATTAATGTTGTTCAGAATGCTTTTTCAACAATGTACCTATTAATTTTTATATTTTACTAAGAGCATTAATAATTACAACTCAATTTAGTTAATTTTTTACGTATTAGTTTTCTATCCCGAATATTTAAAAATTACCGAATTTTGTTTCCAATTACATTATTATATTTTAAAACTTAATATATATTTCTTTTCATTTCCAACTGAGAATACAAGAAAAAATGACCACCCTATAACCAATAACCGAAAGTGGTCTAAAAGATAACACGCACCGTTTAACAAACAAATATATCAAATATATGTATCGAAATAAAAGGCCATAAACTTAGATTTCAGTCCATTTTTACAGGCTATTCTCTTGCTGAAACCACATTTATTATTTCCAACCATAGTTTTAATATATATCAACTACATAATCGTTTATTATCATTCTTAGCTTAGCATCTGTTTTTCTTATAGTGATTATTACAAATGCGATTAAAAAATAAACAATATAATTAAATATATAAAATAAACTCGACATAATATTTTGTTCAGCTTCCATGGACACATATATTCTTTTGATAGCAAGAAAATATGTTAAATTATGTTATTTAAATTATCATGACCATGTATTACATGGTAGTTTAAAACTGTTGTCTGATGGATTTATGAATTTAATAATTTGTTCCCAAAAAATGAGAGTGAAAAGTTAATTATAATGCACACTGTAGTGAATATTTCAGATGAAACTATGATAAAATTTTATAATTATAGGATTTTTACTATTATTATGTAATTTACTGACAACACAAGTATGATAATATTTCCTTCCTTGTGAAACATTTTTAGCTGGGTAATGGACTAGAAAATTATCGTTGTGGCATTTTTTTTTCTGAAAAGTTAATTACAGAACCATCATTTTTATTTTAATTAGCTTTTTGTATGGCTTTTTGATATAGGACCAATTAGTTGTAATTTCTATTAATAAATGAGTTTATTTGTTGAAAATGCTTGTTCCACAATCCATATTCATTTTAGTTATCAATAAGCCTTGAAAAGTTTTTCAAAAACAACACACTAATACAGTAAATTTTAATTACTAACATTTAGTTACCTATATATAAAATATAAATACCCCACATTGGAAAATAATTATATGGAATAGGTGTATTTTTTTCGTCCACATTACGAGATAGTTAAAATTTACTTACAGATAATTTGAAATTCAGGTTGTCAGCAAAAAGTTCATCAACCTTGACGCACCTTCATGTAGTGTATGTACTTAAAGTGGGTACCTTAACAAACAATTGAGGAATAAACACAAGTATTTGTTTTGCATAATTGATTGTTCAAGATATTTATCTACGTTATTGATTATTTACTGTTTGAACAGCATGTATTTGTCTTTAGATATTTTTATCTTGGACCATATACAACGGAAATAAAAGTAAATAAGAAAAAAAATATGGCAACCGATAAAAAAATGTTTGGATATTCGTTGACATTGTAAAAATGTTTGTACAACAATTGGCACTATATATCATCGAAAATTGTCCATCATATAAACGTTCTTTAGTATCAGCCAAATATTTATCTTTTTTTTGGAACGAAACATAGGAAAAAATGTTTCTTTGTGATTTTTTCAAATTAAATTGAATGAATTTAGAAAAGATCATAAAATCTGAGTAAAACAACATAAATATGTTAATTGGTGTTTATTCGTCGCGCCTTTTGTTCTGGTCAAGTGTTATACACAAGTGTCAATTGAGCTTTTATGCACATGAAACGCTTTAAATAAACCTTCAAAGGCAATAATACTTATTATTAAAAATTAGACTCACACACAAGAACAATACTAATAATAACAGCAATAAATGTTGATTTAAGTGTAATATAAAATGGATTTAAAATCAATTACCATTGACACATGCACATGAACATAATTTGTTCCGTTTTAAATTGATTAAGACTGGAATGACTGAAAACGATTTTTCCATATAGGTATACAATGTATAAATGCAATATAATATAGCTGAGATATTATATTACATATTTATTTTACAACACATGTACGTGTTGTGTGGGTGTGTATACATTTAAAATAGTAATTTAAAAGTAAACGAAAAAAAAAACATCTTGGAACATAATTTAAAATGAATATTAATAATAGAGTGTGCATATAATATAGTATATGTATAAGGTTTTTTTTCTGTTGTTTAGTGCGAATAAAATGCGAAATAGTTAATTAAAATATTTTCGCGTACAATGTTGTCTACACATTACAAGAAATATAAAGCATTTATTAAATTAAAATGAATGCTTACTTCACGGTGAGTAATTAATTAAAAACTTGTCATTATCTCGAGCGCATTTATGTACGGGTATGCTTCAGTGGAGCGAGACGTTTTTGGTTTGTGGATCGGAGTGTACCCTTAGGAAACATATAAATCCCCTTTTGCTGCTGCTGCCCCCCCTTCCCCCGCGCAACTCTCCACCATCCACCCCTCATTTACCCACCATGTTTAAGTATACGCTTGGACTGTCTTGAAAAGATGAGAATCGTACTGCGAATTCCAGTTCCTTAAGATTATACCGACATCTTTGTCTGCGGTATGCTGGTTATGGAGCAATTGTCCTTTTTCATCGGCAAGCTCTTTATAAACCGAGACGGCATTATGGCCCCAAGAAAGCGGAAAGTGAGAAAGATTAAAGCTTTTACCAACGTGGACTTGATGATTCAATGTCACTAAGGGATTGTAGGCCAATAGTGGAATTCCGTAACGCCCTTTTACTTTAAGGATAAAGAGCGACACTTTACCATTAGAGTGATAAGGAAGATTGACAATGTCTCTCTCTTCAATGTACGTTTGGGGCCCCCATTATATATCGTATCCTTGTCTGGCAATCCACTGGCATCAGCTACTATAATAGGGCCCGTTTTAATGTGTATGTAGGTATACCCATATACACTTACAAGCATGTACAAGAACAGACCTAACCTTACCTTAGTTACATACACACCAGCATGTGTAACATACAGTGTCAACACACATGTACAAAGCATGTGTGATGGTACATTCCATAGAAAAACCGAACCAGCTCACGGCTATTTGGGTTATTTAGTTTATTGGCGTGACTGTAAGTCGACCATTTGCTGACTACAGCATGGATAAAGGTTAATTATGGGTATAGTCGTTGGAAAAGTTTCTGGCTAAATTTAAGTTCACTCCACAATGTATATAAATATAAATGGTTTTTGGAGGTTTCGAACATAACTACGACTATGTTGGTGGCGGTGGTGGGGTTGGCGGTTGTTTTTTGGCGACACAATCCACTATTTCACCTAATTTCTCTGTTGTTTCTAAAGTGGTTTTCTTTTCAGAGAGGAAAACAGTAAAACTAGTATTTATATATTCTAATTGGGGAAAAATTTTGAATTATCACAAAAACTCTTATTATTAAAACTGATGGATAGATTGGATTGTCGAAACAGTTTTGGCCCAAATATACATATATACACACAGATATAAATGTTAACTTTAATATAAAAATATCGATATGTTTAAAAAATAAAACTAAATATTGTTTGAATCAACTAAATATCTCATTAAAACAATGAAATATTTTTGTTTTAAATAAATGCTTATTTTCAAAACAAATATAGTATATTTTCAAAGTATATACTGAATTTAAAGATATTTACTAAATTAAAACAAATGATAGATTTGTTTTAAATATATCTAAATTATTATCTTAAATAGATCGATTGTTTTCATGTAATTTTACTATGAATTTGACTTGAGTGTTTTAAATTTTGAATCAAATATAAATTGCTTTAAGTAAAAAATTGAGTATATTTATTTTAAAACAATTATAATTTATTAAATCAAATAATCCTTATTTTGAACTGAACTTTTCATATGATAACAATGAACGTAGTTTAAATCAAAAATTATGGAATAATTGTT
>SSSI01002668.1:6827-21101 GCA_004796505.1 Oryzaephilus surinamensis
ATTGGATAAAAAATTTATTTCTTGTAAAAAAACTTTTATTTCGAGTAAAAAATAATTTATTTCTTAAAAAAAATTTTTTTTTTCGAATTAAAAATATTTCTCTTATTTAAAGAAAAATATTTCCTGCAACAAACTTATATTATTTTTCAATTAATTTTGCCCCAAACGGCGCTTCATACATATGCTCTATTTCTTTGTGAATAATATACATATACGTACATATATGTATGTAGGTATATAAAATTTTTATATGCTGTTGATTTACGATTATCTATTAAATATATTCTTGTCATTATTGAAAATACATTTATTTTATATTTTAAATAAATACTTTGTTTATTGCATTAGATTTATTATTGTCTTGTCTAATAATTTTCTTTTCAATTATCGATCCTTTTTTTATCTACTTGTATTGTTTATTTACGACATTGTAATTTATATACGATACCACATAAAAATAGATTAAACGTCAATTTATATAAATAAACAATTACGAACATTTAAAAAAAGTGTAGGAACCCAAAACGAAATTAATTATAGTAATTATGTTTTTATAGTCGGTTTGGTTTTTTCTAATTTGATTAACTGTTACATAACAAACAAATAGCCATTTGCAGCCAATATCCTAGTTTTAAAAGGTCTTAGAACGACAGTTACAAATATGGGAATGAAAAATATATAAATACCATTTAGTAAATGTGTTTTACTTGGCTGTAATCAAGTTATTGTTAGTAATTTGTCTAAGCAATAATGAGTCAGTATTTAAATTATGTACGTGTTCAACCTACTGGGCATTATTTTTAATTACTTTCATATTATTGTTGAAAAAGACAAATACTTAAGATATGCATATGTCACTAACCTTCAAAGATATTTAAAACCGTTATACAAATAATTTCAAGTATGACATCATCTTGTACTTTAAGAAAACTAGTTTTTTAACTCGATCTCCACATATACTCTACCTACACAAACTTATGCGAAAATTAGGCGCCATATTTAATTAGATTTTACGGTATTCAAAAAGTGTCTATAGCGTACTACAACAACGTCAGTTTTAGATGAAAAATAAACTAATCCTAAACAACATATCGCTATTATTGTTTGTCTAACATGTGGAATTTTCAACAGACAGAAAACAACAAAATCAGAACGTATAATTTTATAGATCATAATCTGGCAGTAGTAATGCGAATTTCACTAGAATTACATTTATTATATGACAGTATTATTAAACATAAGAATGGTATGCCAGCAAATATGTATAGATATAATAGTGCAAGATAGGAAGGAATATGAATGTCTTATTATTCAAATAACTTATTTCAAATAAATGCCTTTGCTGAGTGCCAAATTACTTTACACCACCACTTTCCCTCTAACTTTAATTTTATGTGATGATATGCAAGACTTCTGTGCTTGTACGTAACACTATTTTCTGACACTAATATTAGTTTCTTAATAGGTGTAATCATATATGAAGACCGAAAGTACTACTCGGAATTGTTTCCCATGGAAAGAATTTAGTTGCTCAAATTTGTGGTTCCCCATTGTATAAAAGTATTTTATTTTTGATTAACTTTAATATTATCTTTTATGGAGCTAATGTCTTTATCAAGTTGAAAAAATTTTCAGCAATTTAAATAAAATTAAGGTCATTCCGATATTACATCATTAATAATTACTATTTACGTATATTTTATGTATGTATAAAATATACTGTAATATACGGTATATTGAAAAGCGCTTTGTTTTATTCATAAAGTACATAGTAGTTTTCATTCCATATATATATGTAGGTATTCAAATACAAATATATTTGCACTAAAGTTATTATTTAGATTAAAGTATGTGTAATTAAATTCAAACTAATCGTTAAAAATCATTCAATCATCATGGTAATTAATTTTAATTTATTGAATTATAAAAAAATTTTAAAATGCACATTTTATTATATTATAGTCCTAGGTAAATTGTATATATAAAAACTAAGAACATTTATTAAAAATTGATCAATTTTTCTATTGATTTAAAAAATTGTGAATTATGAAATGTGAATTTTTGAAAGACGATATGTATTTGGGTTCTTGCACTTAGACATTATATTAGTATTTTATAGTGACTTGAATCTTGAATAATAAATATTATTGGTTGTTTGATAAAACCGCCTTATAATTTCTTATAAATGAACTTCGGTCTGTCCGGCATATACTTGCCGCTCTGATTGTAAATGTCACAATTATGAATAGAAAAAGAGAGGATGTATGGATTACATTTGATAAAAAATGGGATCGGTATATTTAAGGAGTTACCAGGCGAGCTAACTTTACAATTTCTAAAGAATTTCTTAGAATTTATAAAGGTACTTGTAGGGGATGTAAACCCTTAAATAAGCAATTATATCAGTCTTAAACTAATTTGACAAATTAGACTACATTTGCTGCAACACTATGCCTATTTGTCTATTGATTCGTGGAAAGTAATGAATCATTTTTAATTTTGTTACACGAGAGGCAAGTATATACCGGACACAGAACACGAAAATTAAAACTTACTTCTGAAAAGTATAAAGTTTCTAATTTTAAATTACCAATTTTACCGAGGATTTTACAGAAACGTGTCAACGTTTCTTTTTTGTTAAAATATCCTATATTGTTTGCTAACCATCAAAAAATTCAATACAAAATAAAGTTTTTTTTGTATAAATATAACGTTCATTGTTTTGATATAAACTTTTTGTTTATTGTTGGAATTAGTCACATGAACTGTATGCACAGGTGTCCTCATGAGTGTTTTTGTAAATAGCTAAATCCTTTTCCAAACTCGAAACAATGCAAGCAATGCAAAACTCCATTTCCTATTTCTTATTCAAAACTCCTCGCACTATTGAAACACACCGAATAGATTGATACACCCTTGAAATGTGTTCAAGTTTTTTATTTTCAAGTAAATAAATGTATCAGTTATATGGGCAAATATTGACAGAACAACAAAACCAATTTATATCTTCGTTTCGCTTTGGCTAATAACCATAAAAGGCCACAATATTAATTAAAACAGTAATTTTCGTATACGACAATCTAGATATACAGGTTATTCCAAAACGGCTGTACAGAATACATAATATAAATAAGTTGTCAATAAACTGTTTAGAGTGAATGAGATGACGGCATTTTCTCTTCTAAACACATCTCTCCTGAGTGTTTAATAAAGTTTGCAATGGTTGTAACAATAACATTTGAACGTGCATACAAGTTTATGTGCACTTTGCCATTTTCAATGCTCCTTTTGTTACTTGCCATATAGCTCATAAAGGACAGTTGGCAGTTGGAATTCTGCTATTTCTACTACGAGAAATTGGGATAAGTATCTGGAATCCAATAGATACAATACCAATATTGAACCCACAATTCTTTCTGTCTACATTGAGAGAGGACGATCATTATTTATTTGAGTGTGTACGATTTTTACGTTTTATCGAAAAGAGGGGATCTCTTCCTGATACGATTTTTGGAAATGTAATTCACACTAAATGTTTTCCACATAAATTAAGCGATCGATGAAACATATGCCAGCGTTAGGCAAGCGGAGGCTTATTTTGCTTTGAGAAATTTTACATAAACAGCTCTAAAAATATTGAGAATTAATTCTAATCTTGCTGCTTTATATAATATGCTTTGGACATGCGTTAACAGTTTAGGTATTTGCATTTTTTATGTTTCCGGTTCTTTGTGAAGCACACGAAACCATATTTAATCGATTTCCACGATGTAATCATTTATTCGCCCGCGCTGTTTAAGGAATATTGCTTCAAGCATGAATATAAGTACTTTATAAATTATTTTATAAATGTGTTTTCCATTAAATGCTGGAGAAAAGGAATCAAAGATTTTCAATATCATTCAGTTAATTTCATTAAATGTGGATATTTAAATTTGAAATAATTTCAGTTGGAATTTTTCATTATTGCCAATAAATTTTGTTGATAGTTGCATGCAGATGTACAGCAATAATATGAACAAATTAAAAAAAAGAATATTCGTTGGTACTTTTATAAAAGCATATTATAGTATTTTTTTATTTTTCGTTTCTATATCAAGCACGAAACTTGAACAAAGCTGGGGTTTAAGTTAATTTTCCGGAGATTTATCACAAATCTATTAGATTATAAATTCCATAACTTTTACAAAACTTCCGTCTGTCTAATGCAGACAAAAAAGAATTTGGTTTATTTCTTTAGCTCTGTTGGTTTCTCTCACAAAATGGCATGCAACCCATGAATCAACCAACTTTATTAACTACAAGAGCAAAACATTTATAATGGCTATTAACCAATAAATCCATAAAATGTAATAATTTATTATTTAACACATTTTCCAACATATTCTCTTCTTGATTATAATGTTCACAAGAAGATAGATTGTCGTACCAATATTTGCAGATGTCATTTTATTTTAAGAAAGCCATTTTCTAAGTTAAATGAATTGGAAAAGTTGAGACATAAAGCCTCACATTGCTTGCTGGGAAAATGGGAGGATGGGGTTGCGATGCTGCAGCGGCACTAGTGCGCTTTGCGCTGTCATTTCGCAAAACAAATGCTGCTGCTTTATAGTATAGCCAGTCGTCGGTTCGGGCGATGGAATTGTCAAAAAAAGCAAATTGGCTCAAATGGGTTTTAAAGGTGTTTTTTCGCACTCTTCACATACACACGCAAACAAGCAGATAGAAGTGAGAATGGATTTGTTTCATTCTTATTCTCTTTGTGAATATGACAAATGGCCATGTAAATTTAATACACGAGTATTTTTCCTTTTTTCATGTTTTCGCAAAGTTCGAAACAAAATTTTCTACTAATTCGTTCACCGATACAATTGCCGAGTTTAATTTAAACTTTTTTTTTCATTACACATTTAATAAGTATGATTGATTAGTGTACTGTTCAAAATAAAGCCGAGATATTTTTTAACTGAAAAGTAAACAAATTCATGTAATTGGAATGAAACTCATCAGTGAGTTGGTAAATTGAATAAGTGTGAATCAAAGCCAATAAGACATATATTTTGTTGTGATTTGGAACGAATTTCTTCGTGTATGAAGAGGGTTGTGGAAGGAGATGGTGCCAGTATAGAAACGTCTGAAACGGATATCACGCAACGGAGCAAAGAAGACTGCCGTAAATCCATTCTAGCGGCAGTAAGCTGCAAGTTTAGATCCAAGTGTGCGATAAGCGTGGCCCTTCTTCGATCAATACCCACTCAATCGGACCGAAGAAGAAGGTCCTAAAACCGTACAGATTTGGGATAGCTGCTGTCGAAAAAAAACCGGATCCAAGCGAATCTAAACAAAGTCCCTTAACATATCTAACTGAAAAATTATATGGGTTCTTCGTTTGTGTTCCAGATGAAAAGTATAAAAAAAGAACAAACAAAATACAAACTGTATATATATTGTGTACTTTGTTGTAGATTTTATAGGGATGCACGTAGTAAACAAAAATTATTTAAACAGGTAATTTAGTACGTTTGAGAGGTTTGCGACAAGAATGTTTAAAGTTTGGGGAATTGGAAATGGTTGTAAAAACACAATAAGTTCACCACTTCACTCGTGTAATTTAAATGGGAAAATAAACCGACATTGTAATAAACATGCAGCGGTTGCAAAGAAAATCCAAGAAGAAGAAATAGGCGCACATAAAGTAAATTTGAAGGAAATGGAAATTGTAAAGTATAAAAGTCGGGTGTTCGTCCCCGTTCCTATATTTTTTTTCCTCCTTTTCGTCCTTCTCTTTTAGTTGCACTATAAAACAGGCCATCGATATGCGAAATGTCTTTAATTCAATACGCTTATACGAACAGGCAGGTTATGCTCGTTTCGAATGTAAGCCATTGTCTTTTACGACAACCGAATGACATAGCTTAAGAATCGACTTGAAATGTTTTATAACCAAAATAAAGGAATTGTATGTGTTTTAGTCGTTTCTTCAACAAATATAAGGTTGGCTTATTTTATATACAGGTTTATATTTTTGAAAGGTTGGCGAGAATTTATTTTAGTGTTAATCGAATATCAAATGGTTTCGCCTGGAATTATAACACATTCATCTACGAAAAGCTAAAATCGTTGTTTCGAAGTACACACTTTATCAATCACATTGTGTATAAAAAATCTTTGGAAACGAGCCTATTTTAAGTGGAACAACTGAGTCAGAATGACAAAGAAAACTTTGTCCCGAGGTCGAACAATTGGAAAGTTACAGACCTAAACTAACTTTCCTAATCCGTCCTTATTTATATCGTAATCCCATAAGAGAATGAGGTGTCCCAAAGCATATGGTTAGGTTACTGAATGGGACGACGTTTTCATCAACTTGTAAGCAAGGATTACGTCGATTCTAGCAAAACAAATTTAGTGATTATCATGCCTTTTACATTTACACACACTCATGTATGTACATGAATGTCCCTATACAGTTTCTATATACCGACAATTTAGTACAAAGAAAATTTCGAAATTATATTACAGAATATTTTACGAACAATAATTTATTAATGAACGAACTACAAAAACTGCATTATTCAGGAACGTTTTTTTTTTGCTGAAACAAAGGAACAATTATGTCGTAGAATGCTGACAATAAATTGAATCAATTCAATTGATAAAGACAATAATAGATGGAAAATTAGAAAAGTATGTTCAAGAATAAATAAATTGAAATCTGTTAAATGTCGTCTAGTAAAACAATGTGCAAATTTAATTTTGTTTCAAAGGCTTATCGGCAGTAGACATAAAATATACATCACAAGAATGTAGGTAAGGTAATTTCCATATAAAATTATATTATTTGGAAGATGGAACACGTGCAGTGCCAATTTATGTCTAACGAATAAAAGTGCAGAATGCATAGAAAAGCACCACGGCCGAAAGTACATATTTTGTCAATTTTTCCGACGTTTTCCCCCTTTCGTGTTAAGTCAATGGTCAACTGCCGCATTATCCTTGTATTCCCTATAGGAAACTGTTAGGGTTTTCAGTCCGGTCCATATTGTACAATACCGTATGGCAAAGGGAACGCTTTGCAACTTTGATATTTCTCGTGGGAAACTTTCTCTCTGACATTTGTCAAACATTTTCCTGGCTTGTGTAAATATAAAGAGTGCTTTTTAGATAAACAGCATATTTTATGTTTACCTATGTACGTAAAAAACAGAATACAAAGGCGCGAAGATTATAGACTGACGCACAAAATTATATACAAACAATTGATTTTTTATCTTATAACATCGACATAAAACGAAATTACGTCGTCAAAGTAATAAAATAAAGTGTTTAAATATTTTTCTACGTTCACGGATTTCTAGTATGTAATAAAATAATGAAAGTTGCTTTTAAAGTGATTTTGAAAATACAAAACATGTCTTATAGAGTTAAATTGGAATCGCTTATCTTTACAAAGACATAAACTTTAGCTGGGTCGCATAATTCCACTCAAGACAAAGGGTCTCAGGTCAATAAATGAGATTCACGTAAAGAAAATAAGTTTCAAATTGGATACTGCTGTGTCGGTCGCTACACATATATGCATATATATATAAAACAGGCCTGGTCCTATATCCTTGTTTTACATACATACACGACAAGAAATCTGACTTGATTTCTATGGCCAAACTATAAGCGAATATATTCAACGAGCAAAGGAAATGGGAAAACCATAGAGTCGCGCTAAATCGATGTTTTAAAACTTTGTGTAGTTCAGGCGACCGCATCACGATGAACGTTCCTTTTCTGTATGCAAAATACAGGCCAGCAACACACAACTAACACACTTTACAAAATGCTACCCCGGCTACTACTTTAAGTTTAGTTTAAGGAAAATTCCGGTAAGGGTGCAAAAGAAAATCGTTGCCTTTGGATTATGCATGTGAATGTTGAAAAACTAGCAAGCTTAAAAATTGCTCTGTATATATTGAAAAAGTCTGTACAGTTTTTTAAATGATGTAATATATTAACCAAAATGCATTTTACCAATAAAAAAAATGTATACATTTTCGATAATAAATTTTATGAAATATTTCGACAATAAATAAATCGCTTGAAGTACTTTATTGGTTATTTAGTCGCAATAACTGTAAGCCATTATTATCAGTTTACACAATTTTATGTAGTTTTAAAGCGATTAATTCAGAATAAAAAACATCCATTGATGTAGCACACACATACAATTTTGAACATATTTCTTGCCATAAACTCGACTCTAGATGATAAGTAGTCGTAAGCAGACCAATAATGGTGGAATTATTGCCCACTGGGGACACAATGGTTTGTTGTGATGAAAGTGGAGAAAATATAGTCCAATATAAAGAAACCATCATTCACTACATAAGCAAGCACGCACGTGATTTTCCCCTAGTTTTTATTGGTACGATTTGCCAGACCAACATTAACACATAATTGCAAACTGTATACGTATTGTGTGCACAGAATTGGCTTTTTTTATTATTGTTGGTATTATTTGTAAATGGAGCTGATTAATGGATTATAAATTAGATTTTAGTATAAGCTTTTTTTCGTTTCTTTGTTCAAACACTGTTTAATAGCCCTATCATATAAAGTAAAAATAAAAACAAATTAAACAAAGACTTGCCTTTTCATATACAACATTTTCATTAATTGAATTAAGAACAAAAATCCGTTTTTCTTGTTTTTGTTCAATTTAAAAACGGAAAATTTATGGAACAGATGCTCAGTTTTATAGTTTTTATATATATGGTAACGGTCGGTGGTAACAAAAGTCAACATTTGAAAATTTATTTATAGCTTTTACAGTGAAAATAGTGTAAATTGTGCGTGCAAATGTTACAATGTTTGAAATTGGTAGCATACATAGCCGCAATAGTGGAAATGGAATTATTTTTCCTTGTGATTTTTAAGTTTATACGCTGCAGTGACATGTTTTTATCTAGAACAATAAAGAAACTAATTTAATTTCAGGCAGTGTATCTTCAGATTTTCACTTGCCTACGTCGGCCGGAAAGCAGTAAATTTAAAGTGCGAACTGCAAAACCGGTTAGGGCGGTATATGGTTTAGATGCGAGGGAGGATTTTCTCTTTGTTTTTGTCTTTCAAAACAAATTTTTTCTATCTCATAAATTCTTTTGTGCTAAAATTTAACAACAAAAAAATCGTCTTGCCTTTACGTCTAATAAACACCTACCTGCATACATATTTCAGAATTGAATTTTAATTTGTGAACACACTGTTTCTGTCTTTCATGCAGGCTACGATTTTTATTATTATTTTATGAGTTTGTGTTTGAATGGAAGTTATTAAAAATTGGTGCGAAAAAGAGCACAAGGGTGTCAAATATAAAAAGCACATTGAACGTGTTGGAATATTCTTACTTTATTCATATTTTATAATTCTGACGACCGGTCCCATAAAGTTATACAGAGCTTTTCAGGCTACACCACCGATGTCGTTAAGATAAGCTTTAGTGCTTTTTTCTTTCGTCCCTCTTTTTTTGTTAAATTGTACTATATGTATATAAGACGACATCTTGAATATGTATTGCGACTTTTTTATAGGACATGAAATGTATTGTCAGGAGGTGGTTTACGGGAACGCCTAGTTAGCGTATTACATAGTGATTTTTTTCTCTAAAAAGAAAAATCGATTCAAATTCGTGTTCTCTAATTACTGCTAGGTACCTATTGTTCTCATTGTGATGGCTTTTGAAATTTATGTAAAATTTTATTGGAAAACTTTTATAATATACTGGCGCACATACAACATTTCAAGTAAAATTTACAAGGTATAAATTTTATGTGTAAGATAGGTAACACAGCTATTCGATTTCAAAGTAATACATTTTAGTTAGCAAGTTGTGTTTTGCTTTAAAACAGATATAAAACCTTTTTCTGTGTGAAGAATTATTTTCAAATCCTAAACCACAGAAAATACTATGTTTTTAGTCGAGATTTATATCGAACAAAACTTAAGTGCCTTTACATTCTCTTTATAACAATTGTCCGAAATTAAAATGGACCCCAGCTTAAATATATTGTTGTCTGTTATTTGTGTTTCTTTATATTTACACTTTTTAGTCGGGAGTTACATTGTCAACATTTCTCTCTCTCGTTTCGAAACTTTTTTATGTTTGTCTGTGTTGTTGTCTCCATTTATCTTTTCAGCTTGCCTGAATCTTGATTAGGCTAAAATACGGGGATTTCCTCTTTATTTGCTTCATTAAGTTATTGTACAAATGTAATGAACTTCATTTTCGTTCATTTTCATTTGTTGTATTTATTATTAACATTTATGATTGTCTATTGAAGAATTTTCTTTAAAAAATATCAAATTCACTTTGTATTTTTGAAAATCATCAAATTTTCAACATGTATCAAATAAACTTATTGAATAATAAGTTTTTGGTTTAATAAGTTTAATACGATACTTAAACAATGCAAAAAAATAAAATGAAATTTTATATTTTTTGAAAGTTGTGTATATATTTTATTGCACAACTTTTTGTATATTTATCAGTAAAACTTGGTTGTATATAAAAGAAAATATTGCTGGTTTACGGTCTCGTGTGCTATATTGTTATTTTACTAAAACACAATTTTTCCATCGATTTTCCTTCATCAAGGTCGACAATGCAAAATCCATAATACATATATAAATATATGTGTACCTTTTATATATATTTTAGTACTATATAAGTAACCTTCATTTAATAATAAATTATTCAACAGCTAGAAGAGAAATTAACGAACAAAAAGGAATATTAATAGCGTAAGTAGCTTGAACAAAAGACATTATAACATATATGCTAATAATCTGTTATTAAAATCCTTAGTACCACCCTGAAATAGGCTAATATTGTTTGCGGTTCGACACCAATATATTGAGGGTAAAGGAATGATTAATTTAGAGAGAATATTATACAATTTAAAGGAGTGAACATTCAGCATTTGTTAATTTATTCAGCAGAGACCGTGCATTTCATCATTGATTTAGTAAATTCAGGAAATGTTAAGAACTTCAAGTGCTTTCCTGTTCCTTTCTTTGACGACATGCAATTCCCTCATAAATACGTTGCTTTTACGTTTTACTATAAATACCCATATGTATACCAACATACTACTTTTTTTCGTTTAATTTTAAATACAATTTTAAAAATGCATTTCAAGTTGAACGTACGAGTACTATAAAATATTATCAACATTAATTCCGGTACAACATTTATCAATAGGAATTGTACAAGAAATACGCAGATTGCAAAAAAACTACTGTTTTGTATGTTGGCAAAGTACACAAAATGGACATTTGCAGAATTTGTACTACTTATAAATAAAGGCGCACAATTTAAATGCAAGACACGTGCTCTTTTAACACAGAACTTATTATTCAATTTAACTGATTTAATAATAACGGCCCAGTTGAAAGAGATGCTGCCAGAATCTTGACCCTGTGTTGGACATAAATTTTTATCGCACAAAATATTTAAATTATCCTCAATTATATTCAGTCGTGCTTTGTCATAACTGTTTCTGAAAATGTTATTTTCAGCATATCCTCAATTATAAAATCGTTGCAAGTTATTTATTTGTTTACTAATGTCTGGTTTTAAATTAATATATGCAGTAAAAATGATGTTTATATATTCCACATTGCATAGACAATTGAATTTAATATGCAATAAACTTGGACACTTATTACATGGTGCATCGTTGTAAAGTCATCAATTCGATTTGATTTTATGTTTGCGGCTATAAATACCACACGACCAAGATAGTTTTTATGGATCTACTAATAATGTACATACAAAAGTTCATAAATTTTTATTGGAAATATAATTACTCAGAAATCCATTTGTGTTTTACATACTCACCGAATTTTATAATTAAAATGATTCTGTATTATGTTGAACCAGTAAATTTTCATCTATCATACTGTAACAAAAAAAAATGGTTCAGTTAATATACATTTAAGTTAAAAGTTGTTAAGTAACGGGCATTTTAATTATAACAATAAAGTAAATGGTTATTAGTTTTTTGTGTATTACTTAATGAAAAATATGTGTTATTATTAATAGTACCGTTGATCAATTTACAACTAACTTTAGCTACAAAATATAATAATAAATCGCAAATCTGAATAGAAAATAAGATAAAAATTCGACTTTGACCTAATTTAATATGATTTCTCAAGGAAATTAATCCATCATCATATGCCGTATATAAATTTCGATTTTTTATTCATTTCTGACACATGATTCAAACACATATCAGCATAATAATATATATGATATAGTTACATACAATAATTACAATTTTAATACATCAATATGTCTAACCTGAAGGCTTCTATAATAACTATGTATATAAGAGCCATAAAGTTTTCTTATTACTACAAACTATACATAGTCAATTATAATATTTGCTACAAGTTCATTGATACCGTATTAAATGTCCTGTTTTTGACATTTGCATACTGGAAGTAATGATTTTAGGAGTAATTTGAGCTGATCTTCACATTTATAATATTACCTATTCCAACTGTAACGTTTTTTTTTTCTTTTTTGTTAAAGTAAGAGTAACTTGTCTGCATTTTTCTTTAATTTCCTGCTATAACTAGCCAGCAATTTTACAATATAATTGCGCATATCGAGGTGATTATCTACGCATCGTATTTTAATAAAAAACATTATAATCACATGTATGTAATTTTAGAAATTTTTAAATAAACTACTATATATTGTGGCAGTTTTATAATAACGTGTTATTTTTAATCGTTTTTATACATATAGTGAAAAATAAGATTTTGTAATTGTGTGCGTTTTTTTCATTTGATTTGATTACAAATTCAAAGAACAGCAAACATTCAAGCTGTTGTGATAAAGAAAACTCGTATAGGCAATTCTTTCAACCGTATGCACATCTAATCCTGTACAAAACAAGATTTATTTATAATCTCTAGCTGTGATCAGCCTATATCATTTCGCTTCATATGAACGAAACGTTGAAAATATTTGATGGAATTACTTTTATCACCATTTTTGTATTACGTACACTTGTGTTTGGTTATATACTCGTAGAAGATTATTTTCCATTATCATTAAAATACCAAAACTCTCTATATATACCCAATAATCGTTTAGAAGGTAGTGTCATTATGAGGACGTTTACCATCACTTGTTTCGTTCTAATGCCTTCAAGTAATGATGTGGTACTTCACTCTTTAATTAAGACATTGTCGTAGACCCTTCCATTACTACTGTCAACCCCATATTGTCGCTTTAAGGGTGTAGGTAAATTTTAATACAAATAGAGCCAGGGTCTTGTAACTTCTGGATCGAAAATTAGAAACCAAGTTGCTAATTATGTCTTAGACGTGATTAATATTTTTTTTAATTAAATTACATCTTTTGTATGCACGTTTTAACAGGAATTTTATTTAAAATTTTTAATCAGTTAATTGAAATTTGCATTTTTCTATGTATAATAATAAGAATACAGATATTTCAATTTATTCATAATGTTGCATGCTATAGCTAATAAAATATTTAGAAAAATATACAGTTGTGTTCACTTATAATACTTAATTCATTGATAATCGTTCTTTTATATTATGAAAGTAATCATTACATTCCATTATTATATTTTGTTTGAAAAAAACAAAATATTATATAAATGGAGTTTTTTCAAGGTCATCCCCGTCGCCGTACGCAAATTTTGTAAGCAAAATAACTCACGACAGAATAGAGCTATAAAGCTGACATTTTGTATACATGTAGTTCTTATATAAATGAAGTTCCCTATTGAAAATGGGCTTGATCGGTGCAGCCAAAAAGGCGTTATCTAACCGCTGAAGTTTTGTAAGCACGATAACTCACGACAGAATAGAGCGATAAAGCTGAAATTTTGTATACGTGTAGTTCTTATATAAATGAAGTTCCCTATTGAAAATGGGCTTGATCGGTGCGGCCAAAAGGGCGTTAACTTACCGCTGAAGTTTTGTAAGCACGATAACTCACCACAGAATAGAGCTATAAAGCTGAAATTTTGTATACATGTAGTTTTTATATAAATAAAGTTCCCTATTGAAAATACGCTTGATCGGTGGGGCCAAAAGGGCGTTAGCTACCGCTGAAAGTAGAGAGTTGAAATTTGGTATACATTTACTTCGGTTAGAAATAAATCTATTGTATCAAAATCGATTTGATCGGTGCAGCCAAAAGGGCGTTAGTTTACCGCTGAAAGTAGAGAGTTGAAA
>SSSI01002670.1:0-42302 GCA_004796505.1 Oryzaephilus surinamensis
AAAAGAAACAATTTCCATAAAGGCATTTTTACTATATATATTTTTTAGCATTTCAATATCCGAAATGTAAACCAAAAACGAAAAGCACATACATATCTATTCACTTTGTTTTTCATATATCATAGCCCAACATATACATAATATTTTGTTAGGCCCTTTTTCGCATACAGATGAAATTGGAGTATTTACTTAAAAATATTTACTCATATTCAAAAACTTTTCCACCAAAAACCCTCATAATCTATTTCTACAGCTTAATCCAATATACCTACATTTATACATATATTATTATATACTTATTTTGATAATTAAATGTGTCGGAAACGTTTTATATACGTACATATCTTGTCGTGTACGTTATATTTTATACGTCATTATTCATTTTGTCTCAACATTTTCCCAAGAATATCACACAACAAAATGATACTCTTACGATACATTTATTCTGACATTTGCTCAACTCAAAATATGGGGGAGGAAAAGCTCCCTTATTTTCACTTTCACACCGGTTATATACGAGGTCTGATCAAAAAGTAAGGTGACTACTTGATTTTAGCGGGTTTCTACAGTAGATTTTTTATTTTTTTTTTTGTCTAATGTTGAGACACTCTTCGTGAACATATATTAAAGTTTCAGCTAAATAGCATTCGTCGTTTTTTTGTGAGAGGCATAAATCTTAGAAGTGTTTTGCGAGATCGGCGATTTTCTGTTGTAGAATAAAATGGATCAACGAATTTGCATTAAATTTTGTGTTAAAAAATGGAATTAATGCTCCAAAATACTTGAAATCTTGAGAGTGGCATACGGTGAATCTGCTCTGAGTAAAAAAATGTTTATAAGTGGTATAAGCTCATCCAAGAAGACCGGAAGATGTTAATGATAAAACTCGTTCTGGACGCCCCAAAGTCAATAACAGATGAAAACGTGGAAAAAGTGAAGAAAATAGTATTGGGAAATCGTCGAAACACTATTAGAGAAATGTGGGTATCTCATTTGGTTTGTCTCAAGCAATTTTAATGGATTGTTTGGGCATGAGACGTGTGTCAGCAAAGTTTGTTCCGAAACTGCTTAATTGTGACCAGAGACATCGTTACTTGTAAATAATTTTTTGGCCAAAAACAACACCATAATCATGCCTCAGCCACCATATTCACCAGATATAGCCCTCTGCGACTTCTTCCTATTCCCAAAACTGAAAAGACCCATGAAAGGAAGGAGATTTGCAACGATTGAAGAGAGAAAGGCTGCATCGCTGGACGAGCTAAAAGCTGTACCTAAAAGTGCTTATCAGAAGTGTTTTGAGGAATGGAAAAAGGGCTAGCATAAGTGTATTATATCAAACAGGGATTACTTTCAAGGGGACAACATAAACAATGATGAAAAAATAAATAGTTTTTAATAAAAATCAAAAGTCACCTTACTTTTTGATCAGACGATGTATAGGTACGTATACATATTCCGTCATGTTTTAAAGCCGACTTCAATTTTCTTAATGTAATCTACCCTACATATTTACGTTGTAATTTAAGACATGTACATTTTACCTGCAACCCTGTGTGTTGTTGTGGAAGTTGTTATTTGCAATCTATTTAAAATGTCTGTATACATATATATATAATAATAGAACACGGGTTCGACGGGTGCCCCAAAGTCATAGATGGATAACTCGGGAAATATACATACATATACGAGTACATGTATGTATATAAGAGAAGAAAGATGCGGATACGAGAGAATATAAGGGCGGACGTACTTCCGTCGTTAGTGCAACAACTGCAAACTCGTATTTTTAAGAGTTAAGGCCCGAAACCACCTGCTGAATACGTTTTTTTTACTTATTCATTTTTACTGAATATAGCAGGGTACCTGGTGCGTGCACAGAAACGAATTTAATTGTATAATGTATGTGCTGGCATGCATGTATTTATTATAAAAATGGGGACAGATGCATTTTTAATGTAAAAAATGTTATTACATATTTTTTTGTTAGATAAAGTTATTATCGACAAAGAATTGTTAATTTCCTAATGAATATACGAGCATAATCTGGTTGTGGAAATGAAAAAATACGCTAATTTATCATGGAACGAGAGTGATTGAACGAGATATTTTGTAATAGAGAGATATTCACTATTATCCAGAATCAAGCTGTAAATAATCGGGTTTATTGCACAATGCACGACAATATGCCATTATTTGATTATTATTCTAGTGATTTAACTTAAATTTATATTTACTAGTGCTATTATTACTAAGTACTTAATCTATGGTGAATTAGTGTTTGCATTTGTATTTATATGGAATTTACCAACTAAACAATAATTAAATAATAATTAACTGAATTATAAAAAAATTAAAAATTATTAAAAATATCGGTTAATAATGCACTTGTATTAATTTGTTTACAAGTGATTATTCAATCATGCTTAATTTTATACTAATAAATGCGAATGTATGTGTGTTATAAATTTGTTTGTGTTAAAATTACTGACCGTAAATTAATTCGGTTTATATGTATTAAACAATTTTCATTTTCCATATAGCACATTTTATCTCATCAAACTAGGTACATATTTTTATAATATTAAGTGTGATAGTAAAGTTTGCGTCTGCCAAAACATATTACTATGCATTTTTATATGTGGAGATGTACGTGCAGAAAGTTTAATTAACTAGTGAACAACAGGGATGCCCGATGCACCAGCATACAACAATATAACGATACGTAATTAAAGCCAAAACATAGGTTTGGCCCTTTTTATAGTACAGTATAATAAATGGAACTTTAAAAAAATCATTCAATTGTATCTTTGTGGCACGCAATCTATTGTCTGTGCCATATTATAACATTTCGGCGTAAAAAAGCTGTTTGGAACATAAAAACGAGGGGTTTATTTTTGAAAAAATGCAAACAACTAACCTAAATATAGGACAAAAGAAATTTCTATTCCAACATCCGCGAGGTACGACTATTATTTTATGTTTGTTGTCTGTTTGTCTGTATGTTTTCATTGTAATTCTGATTAAAGGAAAACATGGTTAACAAAAGCGTAATTACAGGATTAAGGACGAATGAACGAAGTCGATTTTACTTGAAATATATAACTTTTATATAAACCACATACCAAGGTAAATGTTTTCTTATATACATATATGTATATAGCGAAACTTGTAATAATAATACATAGTCATAATATTAAAGTAATTAAATGTAATTATAAATCCTACATCTGAGGAATTTATGATATTCCATTGTTGTTGTAAGGCCAGTTTAACATGCGTGTGAACGTGCCATTTCTGTGGCTTTATTGTAAATAATCTTATATTCACAAAATTTTTTATTTAAATTATAATAATGCTAATTTTCAAATTACACATTAATTTTTACCAACAACATACCGAAGAAACGTTTATTATGGCAAATAATTACTTAATATCCAAAAATTGTTAAAATATAGAAAGAATTGTAATTTAATTTGAAAATCCAGCTACAACTGTTTTTTTTATAAAAAAATGAAAACTGTTACAACTAAAACTATTGAGCTGAAAAATATTAGTTTTAGTTTGAATGGTACACAAAAGTTTTAATTATAATAGCAAACATTCTGCTTTGTAATGACTAACAAATAATGCTTTGAAAAATATTTGATATTACATAATATCGATTAAATAAACATTTTATAGAAATCTTAAAATAGAATTTCTGATTGGTTTATTCTTATTAAAATAATAAAATACCTATTGTACGTAAATATTTACTTATTTTTGTTTAAGACAACAAACAATTAGATTGCTATGAAATCTGTTTACGAGATTTTTACGTTTTAAGAGTTAGTTTGTAAGTTTATGAAGCATTTTAAAATTGGAAAAATGTTATCATTTTATTTTTTATATATTTTATCTTACAAAATTGAAATTTAAAAGTTTGTTTCCACCTGTAAAAAGTTTGCCAACAGCAACAACTTTAAACTAAAACATAATAATTTTAAGTAAAAGTTTGTATTTGCTTATGTTATCATTATTGTACTTTAGTTTTGCTTCATATACATTAAAAAAAACTTTTCCAATAAAACATATTTCCCCTTCATAATAAATCGGAAAAACTTGACACTTTTTTTAATTTCCTGAATAATTAACTCAAACTGATAGTAGTTTGTAGCAAAAACCGTTTTGGTATGATCGAAAATCAATATTTTCAATTATACGTAATAAAATGAATTTCAATTTATTCATGAAATTACGTTGTTTATATCATAACTTAAACAAAATAATAGTTCCAACGTATTTTACATAAATAAACATACGGTCATTTTACAAAATAATTAATTGGTTTAATCTTGCCGAGTTAAAAGGCAACTTTAATGTTTACATTAATTTTACATTAATTTAAATACTATATAAGTTTACCGAAATGTAACTACATAATTGAATGAATTACAATAATATTGATAGATTTTCTTTAACTCTCCCTTTTAATTACCTATACCTATATAGACATTTTTCAAGTCTTCTTAAAAATCTAAATTTATATGTAGGTATTATACTTGAATAATACATCAACAAAGATATTCTTAATTGCATATTACAAACAAAATAAATAACAACATCTAAAATCAATCTAGATAAAACCATGGACGAAAATATTAAAATATTAATTAAATATAGACGTGAAACGAATTGTTAACAAGATAATACCCACATTTTACAACAGCATGCAAATAGCACTTCATCTTACACTATTTCATCCCCTGTGGACATTACGAAATAAATCCTTGTACAAGCCCATTGGAAAAATATGTACGTTTTTGGGGAAATATCAGGGGAAATATGCGACTTATTCAATAATATAAAAACTGTTTTGGCCGCAGGTCAACCAGTTGAATTAAAATCTGCAATTCTATATTCGCAAAAGACATTGTTGGACTACTAATTAGACAAAAACGGAAATAAAATTTTATAGACAATTCATAAAAATGAGTTTATATACATATGTGTGTGTATCGTGTTGGCATCTGCATGTTGTACAGAGCGACAGGTGACCATCATAAGGCGCCTCCACCAGAAACCGTTACCACCATCTCGCTCCAACACACGTCCACATGCAGACAATCCACAGGTAAAATGGAAAAGGATAAATAAAGTATATTACAGGTAATAAATGAATTAAAAGAGTCCAACGGCAAAAGCACCTGGCGTCGAAAGCGCTTGCGTCCAAATCCTCCGACCCATATAAAACAATTTCGTATCATCCTGCAAGCTTCAGTTTACTACAAGACATATACAATTTTGTATTGATACATATATATATATATATATGTATATGTCGAGGAAAGAAGTAATGATGCCGCACACTTGGTGGTGGTTGAACGTCGTCGCGATGCTCGTCGTCGGCGTGTGTTTTGTATGTGGTGAACCAAGTGACTTAGAAAATGAGTTGCGCGTGCTCAACAAACAAGTGACTACATTGTTAGATAGACGAAGGGAAGATTTGGAAAGTATTGAAGGAAATTTGCGGAAACAACTTTTTCAAAGCCCCGAATTGGTGAAAGTTCAGGAGGAATTGCAAGCGCTCAGGTAGGTACTTTGCGAGTAAAACACGAAATTATAATGATGTGTCGGATGCGACATAAACTTTGAAATTTTTTTAATGTGGCTAATTATTTTCTGGCAGAACAAAAACAACTCTTTATTATTCATACAAATTTTGCATAGGAAAAGTTGTGTTTTCATTTCATTAAAACTTTTGCGTTATTTGTGTCGCTTTTTGTTATTTAAAATCAAAACACATATAGAAATAATTCCGGAAATAATCATCAAAGTTTTGAAATTGTACATGTTTGTATTATAATTTGGTAATTTGAATTTGTAGCAAAAGAAAGTCATAAAAAGCTCAGGTAATTACTACGATGCCACTTTTTTTGGCTTAATGCAGTCATTATTTAATATTCTATGGCTGAATTCGGGACAATTTAATTCATTTGAAGTTTCTCTGTAGAAATTGTGGCATATTCTTTTGAAATATACATAAAATCATTTAGCCGAGTTAACGAGATGAAAAAATGCTATACCTATATTTAAATTTCAAGAGTGTCTGAACAAGTTCACAAAACTTAATTACTATTTATTTAAAGTTGCAAAATCTGATTTTAAAGTTTTAATTTAGTTCATGGGAGTGTTAATGAATAAATATTTGTATTTTATATTAAAAACACATTTAAATTTTATATTAATAAAAAATCCATAATAGTACAACGAAAAGCATAAATTTTCACTCAGGTAAAAGTTTTTCCGAATAAATGTTGTTATAAAACCATTTTCCACATGAAATGGTATATACACACACACATATTCATCATTAGATATTTTAGTTTTTGGCAAATTTATTCTACTGTGCCAACCACACACGTACATGTACGAGTATGTGTATTCCAATTTACATTATTACGTTTCACAAAGAATAATAAAAGCACATTGGTAGTCATTAAATTACTGTATATATATATGTATGTTTATCGATTGCTTTATCATTTTACATTAAGTACGAAAATGGTACGAAGCAAGGCAAATACATTAGGTCTTTTGTTTACAGGCCTATATGTATATAGAATATATTTTGAATGAATAGATGATAATTTGATATGTATCTGAATACAAAAACAATGCCATTAGCGAGAACAATATGCTTATGTGTACAAAAATTGTTTTCCTGTGTGTTAAAAATTCGTTAATTTATTTTTCATAGACAAGAAATGGAACAATTACGATCTGGCAATCCTCTAACTAATAAACCACAAAATCAGGAATTGCACAGCACATCGCAAGAGACGAAGAACGACAGATTGACAATGAAATGGTTGTCCAATACAGTTGCCGAATTAAAAATGGAACTGGTAGAAGTCCAAACCACTCTAAATTCAACTGTGATTCTACAGAATCACGAACAAGTTGACACCGAATTGAGTCTGTTAAAGAGTGACGTTTCTAATTTGAACAAAGAACTTGAGATTGCACGTAAAAGAAATGTCAAATATGAGGCGGAATTATTGGAGACGCGTGAAGAACTGGCTTCATTAAAGGATAATGCCAGAGCCACGGCTGTAGTGTGCGGCAAAACGAAAAATCAGGTAAATATAACGAGCAAAAGCTTAGCTTCTCTCCATCGTAAATCAATTAATTAGGACACGGGGGCTGTAGTGGAGAATCTTATAAAAATCAGTATATGTTGTAAAAAAACGAATGTAATAAGAATGAATATATAAAATGGGCAAAAATAAAAGCAACTTGAAGTATTCTAAATAAACAAACAAAATATAACATGTATGCTTTTTATGATTCAATAAAAAGATAAGATGTTTGTCTACTACCCTTATGCCGTAGATATAAAAGTAAAAAAAAGAAGACGATGATTGTAATATAAAGGCAGATGTTATTTAAGTATATTTTTTATTGTATTAATATTACCTACGCTATTTGAAACAAGTTTTTGACAAAATGATGCGGGCTTAATATATGAGCAAGTACTATTATTATATTATGCATTTACTTGCATTTTTTACTTTAATTCCTTTCATTTAATTTATTTATAGAAAGTTCAAAAAGCGAAAAAACTCAACCGTAACTAATAAGTTGTCCAAATTGCATGTTAAATGTTATTTTTATTACAATAATATACGAATATTGGCTCCGTAATTATTATGATATTTCGGATAATAAATAATTATGTACGTGTTATAATGTAGGTTAAATTAAGCAATTCAATATATACGTATAGGTATACGTACAATATAATTCAATAACCTTCCGGTTTATGTAAATTTCTTATGAAAAGTAATAAAATATTAAAGAAATTGAAAGTTTACTCTAGCTGATTTATTTAGAAAGCAGTTTAGACTATTTGTTTAACTTGGTTACAACCCTTTCAACGAAAACAAAGTTTATATTTAATTAATCGATTATTTCCTGAAAGTTTTAACTTTTTTTTATTCATTTAAGTTTTGCAAGTCGAGTTTTGAAAACTATATTTTCTTTTGTTGTTAAATAATGTAAAATCTGACTTTATGCTGAAGAAACCTAATTTCCTTTCCAAGAAATTAGTAACTTTTAATAGTGCAGTTCCTTTGTTGGAAATAATTAAAGTAAAATACAAGTTCTTATACTATGAAATATAATAATAACTAACATTTTGTAAATAACATAATTACTCTGAAGGTAAAATAATTTCACCTACATTTCACGAATTAATTAGATCGGTTTTAATTTTCCGCATTTTCCGCTACATGTAAGGATTTCAATACAATACGTGTTTTTCACATTCTTCATGTGTGTAATACAAAACTGCACTTGAATATAAACAATGTGTGCTTACATATCGTCATCCGCATATAATAGGGCCTATTGAAATGCCTCCCTTTTGTAACACAACAGCAACAGGCATACATATTTGATACGTTCTGAAAGGGAGGCTTGCAAAGAAAAAAAAGAGGAAATTTTTCCAAGTCTAGCTAAATACAAAAAAAAATATAGACAACTTGTGCATAAGTACCTGCTTAAACTCTTTTTCGTGGCGTCTATTTAAAAATTTCAATAAATTTCCTTTAATAGTCAAGTTGGAAGAAAAAAAACTGATATTCACGAACTTTAAGTATGTGTTTTTAATATGAGAAATTGAGCGCATCTTTTATTGTAATGGCCACAATAATACACATCGCGATATAATTTATTATATCTTGGATAATTAGCGGTTAGTTTTTTCAAGTGCACGTATATATTATATACGTAAGGGCAAGACTCACACATATCTACTTATAAACAGCGAGAGAGCATTCAAATAAATTCACAACCCATGGTCGTGACAAGATCATCAAATTAATAGGAGGCTTAACACAATCGTGGGGTTAAATTTGTTTACATTTTCCCACAGGAACCATTCTCTCAAACTGAAAAACGTCCATGAGAAACTCACTTTTAAATGTGTACGGAATGGAATTAAATTGTTTCGGTTGGTACACTTTTTTCCCATTTTATTTGTGTATATTTCATGAGCTGTGTTTTTTTTTCTGTATGAATAATAAAATTGTAATATGTGCATATGATGGTATCTCGAGACTTTGATGTCAAAGTGCAAATTTTAGACATACAGACTTGTCCTTTAGGGAATATGTAGTGTAATTGAATTTAAGCTCACAACCGCACGTAATTTTGTTACGGTGTAAAAAAATGAACAATTCGAAAGTGGATATAATTATAATAGAGTGTCTGGGTGTCTGCTGGCCTTCTTATTTTCACATACAGCTGCTTTCGAGGGCGTTAATCGAACATTTTTTTCCAACAATGGATAAAAGCAAGCAATTATATTAGATATGTGTTTTTTTTTGTCAAAATATGGACGTATATAAGCAGAGCATACAAAGTAAATGAAATTCATTAGCGGTAAAAATGCAATTTTCATGAACCGCTATTCAAAATTGTGCACATAATAAGAATGTAACCTGTTTTTTAAGTTTGTTGGTTTTGTTTTTCATTTCAGTAAGCCGAAAACTTTGTATACGTAATTAATTTCGAATGACACTGTAAATGGTAGTTGCATCCAGTTTCATTAAATGGATTCACTTGGCAGTAATCTCGACAGTTTTTATATAAATTAATTCGGCATTACATGAAATTCTTCACTGATTTAAATATAGGATACCGGTAAATGGATGATGACTTTTCGTTGTTTAAAATATATAAGTATACGTGTTTATTTTCGTATGCTAAAAGCTTTTATGTATATGAATATAATAAAATAATAATAAACATGTATTGCTTTTACAAATTACGTTATATTAAGGATTATCTTTATGGACTACACGAAATATAAAACGTTGAAAATTGATAGTAAATTATTATTTAGAACAAAACTCCATTTAGTACAGTATATATGTTACACCATCGATTTATATAGAGATAAACTATAAATTATAGCTACTTCCATACATTTATATCTATTTTCTGTGTAAAAAAATATAATTTGTTGGTAAAGTAAAATATTCGTGCTTGTATATTTTCTTTTTTTTTATTTTCATTTTTAACTCGAAAGTAATTTTTCCGTGTCATTCTTGTTAAACTTTTTTTGGTTGTTTGAACTAATGACTTGTATTTTACTCTGCACACAAGCTCTTATTAAAATTAATATAAATATAAATTTTTATTATGAGGATTTTTAATTTTTTTGAACAGAAAAATATTGCTCATTTAATAAAATATACATCCTACGGTGTGCATGGTTGATTTTCAACATTTGTTAAAAAAGTACAACAAAAGAAACAAAACATGATGAATTGTATGAAAAATTCGCATATACATACATATAATATACTATATGAACTGAACATAATAGAAAAATTTAATTAAATTTTATTTTTAATTTTAACACATTTGCATGGAAAAACGTACACATACTGTATTTAAAATAAGAGCCAGTTTTTTTCCATAAAAATTGCCCGCATATCCGCTTTTTTAATAACCACTACATTTTATTGTCGTCGTCGATAGAGAGAAACTTTTATTTCATCGAATTATCCCGTAACAAGAAGAAGCAGGTGTGTTTAGACGCGTTTCAGCGTGTGGCCGATATACAAACGTGTTTCACCTGCCATTTCTGACCAATCGGAATACGCGTACTACCGAAAATACCGGAATCCTACATCAAAGTTTTATTATATTTTATACGAAATAAATAATCACATTCTAGTGTTGAATGACCCAAGTTTTTTTTTCGAAAACTTCAATTACTACAAATATTTTCACTCCATATATTTACATGTTCGTGCCTGAAATGGATTAAAAATCATTTTCTTCTTTGCCAAAAGAAAACTTCATTTTGCTACTTTATATATTGAAATTTGTGACAAGTAAACTTTGTCCCAGAATTCAATTACAAGTATTTTATTTTCACTGTGCCTCATTCACCTCATGGCTCATGGAGAAGATAAAACGACGTGAAAGAAGGCACAGGATGTAAATATAGGAAAATTTGAGCTTTAAATTTCAGTTAATCAACACCCATCAGAATTTTGATGGTTTTATAGTAAAGTAACTTTACATGTTTTTCTTTATGTGCATAAGTACATAATTAGCATATAGGTTAAATTTAATGCCTCAACTTGTTAAGGGTTATATAACACATTTGCCAAAGCATTTACTTTATGCATGGATGCGTTAATGGTTTTAACGAAAATGGAAATGAGCCTTATAGTAGTCATATTTAAGTGAAACTGTTTTTTCTTTCCTCTTTAGCAACGGAAGCAATTTTTCGTATTTCAACTTAGTATTTAGAATAATACGTTAACGTGCTTTATTCTAAAAATATAATAAAAATATCCTCTTTATATAGTACCTAGATATTCTGAAATAACATCAGCTAGAGGGTATTATTATAAAATATTTTATTTTCTACATATTCTACTTTACCGTAATTTTCTATTCTGAAACTACATTCCACAAACACAAAAGAAATTCCCCGTAGACTGGCAGGTAGATGTTATATGTATAAAAATCTACGTTCGGAATTTCATCCCCCTAGACAAAAAAAGTGTCATATGTAATCAATGTAACCATAATACAAATGATCGAATTGTTGTTCTCCCTTTTAACAAAATGCCATTGCATTTTTTTGCAGTTGAAGGCCGTCCAGTTGGAATGGAACCACAATTGGAAAGTTTTGAATGAAAAGAAGGCCTCAATGGAGTTAGTAAACGATCCGGTTTCAACAACTCACCCCTCAAGGCACCAAAGAATTCTCAAGAAACACATATTAAGTTTAGAAAAGACATCAAAGCAATTGCGTCATGAAACCGATCACCTGAAAACGAAATTGCTTAAGATGGAGGAGGAGATGTTGCTTATACAAAAATATATACAAGACAAAGAGCTACAACACGATCCAGAATCAAATGACGTGTATGACAGGATTAATGGAAACAAAATTGAGGATTACGTTAAAATGCAGAAAATCAGAGAAATACAAACGACATACTCAGATGCTGGCAGTGATTTTGCTGAAACTTTATTAAATTTAACGCATATACAGACAGAGAATAAAGAGAAAATAACAAATTTAACGAAACAAATGGCAAATTTTGATAAATTACATTTGTCTATGTTGGAATTGTTGGAGAATGTGGAAAGCATAGAAAATAAAGTGGATAATAGTTTACCTGAGTTTCGTAAAGAAATTTCCAAATTAGAGGTGCAATTGACTGAATCGAATTCAGAAATTTCCATGTTAAAGGAGGATCAAACAAATACAAGAAATTCACTTAAAGCAATTGGGGTCAGTGTATCTAACATGCAAGACAAAACCGATTCAGATCGTATCCACTTGCAGCAAATTGATGAGACTGTTAAAAATTTGGTCAAAGCGTCCAACGTGCAGCATTCGAAATTGCACGATCATATCCTGAAGGTGAGTTTTATATATATATACGTATAAATTTTATTGAATCATATCAAAATTCACAACACAGTTTCATTTTTGTCTCTCTTAGACTAAAACTAATTTCTACTGTTATGTACTTTGTTTCATTTCCAAACAGTTGGAGGAATTTTTTACTGTTTAGAAATAAGTGGAAAACCACGTCTAGTCTATATAATAAATTTTATTTGATATAAACTCAATTGAGTGGTTCGTTCGCTCCAGTTGACATTTCATTAAATTTTCAATTATACTTGTGTGTTCTTGTACATATACGTACATATTTCACCTGTACATGAAATAGAAACAATAAACTTACCAAGAATCAATAACAGAAAGTGCACAAAACTACAATCATTTTGTATGAGGTTGAAGTTATCTCTTGTCTAAAATGCACACATGTTGCCTGTTAGTGTTAGACAACTATAGTATCCTATTATCCTCTCTATGATGTTCATATAAATCACTTTACTCTGAATTCAATTCATTTCATACAATAGTTAGGTCTAGTTATTCTATATTAATTAAAATAAATATAACAAAGAGAAATATTGAAGGAAGAATCATGAGTTTTGCGTTTTAAGCTACTATTCCCAAGACACCATTTAATCCAAATAATGTGTCTAGGGAGGAATTAAATATTAAACGGTTTTCTCTGTTAATGACGTACAATTTTTCTGGTCATAAGTATTTTGATTATATGTACATAATTTATATAAGTAATATTTTATAAAAACGGACATTGCACGCAATATGAAAATATATCCTGCTGAAATTGTTTTGCCATTGACAAATTTATAGTGTTATGGAAAAAAAAAAAGAATTTAAAATGTAAACAAGACTTTTCCATTTATTTTCAGGCGGAATCGTCAACACTCGACCTCAATTCAACAAAGGCCACCATCCATTTAGTGCAAGAATTAAAGTCGTTCGAAAACGAATATAAAAGTATTGTTAATAAGTTACCGCATGATTGTAGTGCTGTGGCGGGCCTAAATGGCATTTATTTAATATCGCCCGGCGATGGAGAGCCCATTTTGGCACACTGCGAGGATGGCTGGACCACCGTACAGAAACGGTACGATGGTTCAGTTAATTTCAATCGCAACTGGAACGAATATTCCAATGGATTTGGTTCGGCCACTGGTGAACATTGGTTGGGTAACCGGAATTTACATTATCTTACAAAAGATAACTGCACCCAATTGCAAATTAACATGAAAGACATTTACGGTAAATATTGGCAAGCGAACTACGATGAATTTCGGGTAGATGATTACACAATGGGCTTTAAATTAACGGTCAACAAATATACGGGGAATGCAAGCGATGCATTGGACTATCAAAATCACATGGAATTCTCAACAGTGGACAATGATCGAGATATTTCTAATACACATTGTGCCAGTAATTATGAAGGCGGTTGGTGGTTTTCTCATTGTCAACACGCTAATTTGAATGGTATATACAATTTAGGGCTTACTTGGTTCGACAATTCGAGAAATGAATGGATTGCGGTCTCAAATAGTGAAATGAGAGTTAAACGTAAATTGCAGTGTTAAAATCGGAAAGTTTTCGAAAAAAATTTCTTCTTCCTGTAATGTTTTTTCTAATAAGTTTCCATTGTTGTGTTTTTATTTAAAGACTGAACTTTTTTAAACAGAAAAACAGCTTTTTTCATCTTTTTTATATAATATGTACTTACATTATTTTGTTTTTTTTTGGTATTGTGTTACAATTGTATGCCAGTATGAACCAAAGAAAAGGCTAGTTCATTAAAATGTTTAGATTTAGGACTTTTGTTGTAAAAAAAATATGCACACATCATCTAATTGTATATATATAATTTATTTTTTTGTAGTTATGTAAGAGTCGACTGCCATATTTTATGTATAATAAAAAAGAAAAATTACATAAAAATTCTTGTATATAGGTAAATAGTAAGTAATTTATTAATAATTAATAAGGCTGTACTGTTAATATAATGTGTGATTAGAACTTTCAAGGATTATGAAATAAGAAAATAGGACTACGTACCGTACAGGCTTACTAAAATATTATGATTAAATTCATATAAAAAACCTTATGAGTGTTAATTATTTCGTTATGTAAATATTGATTTACCTTTGTACCAATGATATAATTTTTTTTAATAAAAGAATTATAATTTTGTTTGCCTTTTATTTGATACTCCATATTTGATTATACATAATTAAGGTTGATATCATTGGATGAAGTTTTTGTAATAACATTAAAAATGTTTTTTAATAAAAATGGATTTTTCAACAGAAAAATATTTAGAAAAACATTCATACATTTGAACATATTATGAATTTGTCTATTCATTGAATTTAAATTATCCATGTATATTATAAAAAAATAAATATATATCCTGTTTGTATTTAGAAACAATACAATTAAATTATAGAACAAAAATCTTACTCTTTATTTTGAAATTCAATTTTACGAGTATTAAAAAAATCAACATTGTCTACATACATACATATGCTCCTGAAGGCACATATTTTTATCGATAAACAAATATAAATCCAAATGGGTTTCAGTCGTTTTAATAATTCTCTTGTATGTATAAGATTAAAATAACAATTTTATGTTTTCGAAACGATATTTAATATTTTTTATACAGAATAAAAGGTTCACATTTTTAATAAATTAGGTACCTACTGTATTAATACATTTAGTTAGAATAACATTTTCACAACATTTTCTGTTAGAAAAATAAACACATTTAAATAAAAATATTCGTATAATAATGAGACTTTATGAACTATTTCCATTAGTTACATTTAGTGGCGCATTTGTACTATTAATTTCTTTATCTTTACTATTTAACAGATCCACATTTAACTTTTTAAGTAACTCATTTAACTTTTCAGCTTTACGTTCTTCATTCTTTTGTATTATTGCACATAAGTGTTCTGTAAGCATTTGCTTTTTCTCCAACTTTTGGAAAAGTGCATATTTTGCATCTAAAAATTCTCTTTCAATTTTATCATATTTTTTTCTATAATTAAAAAAAACACTGTCATTAATAAACTTGATAAAAAAGTTACATTCTTACTGAGCTTCCGAATATTCACAACTAGCTGCATCGATTTGTTTCCTTAAAATATTAACATCATTAGATAAAATTGCATCTAGTTTTTTAAATTCATTTTCAATTTCATTTAATCTTTGAACTTCTTCTTGAGTTTGTTTTGTTTTATCTGCTAGAGCCTTAGCCAACAATTCCCTGCGTTTTCTATTTTGTTCTTCAATTAGTTTTTGTCTAACATCGAATTCATCCAAGTTTATCAATTTTTTACCATTCTGTGCTTGTTCCTTATTATCATCACTTATTAAATTTGTTTCACTTTTTATTATTTCAGTCCCGTTTTCAACAGATGCTTTTGTATTGTTTGATAAATTATTATTGTCCTCTGGCAAACTTTTATTGACTATATTGTTTTTAACTGCTTGTGATTTTGCTGTAGTGGCCCCTTTCTTATTATTAGATCTATGTTTTGCTGTACACAAATAATTTTCACACAATAGGTACAATTTTATTACCACCATTTTCAACTTACCATTCTCGAATATTATGATCTGTTTATTAGTTTTCAATTTTTTTATATCGTCTTCACTGAACCCAGAAAAAGACATTATTAATGATCAACCATACTGCTTCTGACAACAAAGCAAAATAAATACTTAACTTAAGTACTTTAAATGCAACCAGCAGCTCAAATGTGCTTTTTTCTAGTTTAAATAAGTAATGTAATCTTTTCAATGTAAAATTGTATGTTTTCAGATTTTTTCTTTTCAAGAAAACTTATTTTCTTTTCTTACCAACAGAAAAAAAATACTACCTAAATATTTTATTTCTCTACTACATTTTTATTATTTAAGAATACACAATTATAATTTAGTCTTCTTTTGTGGAAGTGTTAATAATTTAATGTTCATTTCATTATATAAATCGGATATTGGCTGTTCCCAACGTTTTTCAAAATATAAATTTAATAAAAAACTACTTTTTGTCCCCGTTTCTAAAGCCCAAGGGAGGTAATAATTTAAATACAACTGACGATGTCTAAAACATACATATATTCTATAATATAAAGGATTAAGTATTTTAATAGAAATATATACTTTGGTTTTAATCTAACTGGACCGAAAATTGCTCCTCCAATACACATTGGCAAACGCAATTGAATAGCTTCTACCCATTTTACAGTCACTTCCCCTATAAAAACATTTTTATATCTCCTTTATTCACAAAACTGAATTAATAATTAACAACAAATTCGGATTCATATATTAAAAGAAATACGAATATAATAAAAGCACTTAATGCATACAATTGAAATGAATTAGTGAAATTAAAAAGCGAGAGATTAAACAGGAAACCGAGAAAATAAAGGCACTATGTACCTAAATATATCCTTGTTAGTAAGAGAAAATTTTATAAAGTTATAAAGTAATAAAATAAATCAATTCTCGCAGAAGAGTTTTTAGATGAAAATACTTGAAAAATATAATAGAGTCTTTAATGGTCAAATAATGATGAAAAAATGTTGTAATTAGAATTAACAATAGAAGAAATTTAATGGAGTTTTTTAAGAGTTTATGAAATTCAATTGGGACATTAAAGGGACATTTTGCTGACTTACCAAGCATATGAGTTGGCATACCCAGGATTGCGTGAAACAAATCGTGCACCTCGCGATATCTTTGCACAACATACGCCAAATTTATATCATCTACAAATTGAACAGGCAATCTTGAATCAGGTGTAACTTTCTAAAAGGTAAAAAATTTATATATTTCACTTTTATATACATATTTCATGATATTAAAAAAACAATAAATATTCATACATTTTTAATGGATAAATGAGGTGAATGTTTTATTTATATCGTGTTACGATTAAATTGCTTTCATTTGCAAAAAAATTTGGAGATTTTCTTTGCCCTTGAAACTTTGACAAAAACAAACAGACGAAAAGTTTTTATAGTTTCTTTAGATAAAGTATTATTTAAGTAATAAAGTTTAATCTTTAAAAATGTTGTCTATTTTTTACCTACACATGTATTTTTATCTATATTAACTCGTCATGGGACTCACATTTTTCTCCAAAAAATTGCTATAAACTTTGCCAAGCGTGCCAACTGGCATTTTCTTCAAATGTTCTAAATCAACAGTTTGGGAATTGATTCGTGGACGATCACGTAATATTTGTTGACCTTCATGTGAATTTTCCATTTTGTTAAGCATATATCTATGTGCTGATGTGCCTTTAAATAACAATTTCCAAAATTATCGTAGAAATTCGCATGTATAACTTGTTCAAATACGAAACTATTGTATACATTTTTTAGGTAAACTCGAGGGAATCATGTAAACTATATATATACAATGTTTTCTCTTAAATATGGCTCTAAGGCTTACCAGTTGTTTCCCCCAAACAAGCAATCATATCACCCCTATGGGGATTCAACAACGAGACCACACTGGAACCGACTGTTAAAAGGGTTCGTTGAAATAAATTTGTTTCAATATGATGTTGAAGAAAATCTTCTTCAAACGTATTAGTATTATATTCCATTTCATTTGCTGTGCATAATTTTTGAAAAATATTTTTATTACATGTTTTTAACATTTTCAGTAAACAGTTTGTTGTCAACATCTGAAAATAAACACATATATGAATGAATACAAAATTAATTTATTTTTCACTGAAAATTTTTATTCAATTTATTAAAGAATAAAATAACACAAAATTATCAATAAAATGCATTTTATTTGTAAAATAATATAATTAAATTTCTAATTAATTGCTAATTGAATTTTTCAACAAGTAAATATTTATTTAGACAATAAAACTAAATTTGCAATTTACGAATTTATTTATTTAATCACAGAATCATATTATGTATGTACAGTTAATACATTTCATAAATGTATTTACATTTATACAACAGATTTTTTTGGCTATTATATAATAAATAATCACAATTATATAAATATGTATACATATATATAGTATTTTAATTAGAATGGTGTTAAACTACTTTGGTGTCTAATTTTTTTCCTATATGTTAGTAGTAGAAGATAAAGCATGGCACATTGTTTAACAAAACTAACACAGTCTTTTTAAAATCTTTAATTTGAGTTAAACATGTAAAGAATATTTTTGTCAGAATTAAAATAAACAATTAGAATTGAAACTTCTTCCAAATTATTTTTTATGAGCTTTTCTTCTACATTTTATTCTACACTTCTACAGTAGCTTTGAGAATTGTACAAAAAATTAACGCGTTTCGAAAACGCAGAAAGTAGTAGGTATTTAGAAATAGGAAATAGATATACATACATACATATATTACTTATAAATTTTTACAAAATAAAATTTTGGCAGAATATCTTTTATTAATTATAGATTAAAAATAACATTGATAGTTAATTGTTAATTCATCAAGATAAAAATAACGATGTATAGTATTGAAACGTCAATACTTATTCATAGAATAAAAATGTATGGTCTTCACATGAATATTTTTTATATTATAAAGTTTTTTATCTTTTTGAAGAACAAAACTCCCTTATTAAAAATTATATAAAAGAATAACAAAGGTACAATGCTTTTTATCTAATGACGTAACAACTTAATCATCTTTAATACACTTCCACGAATTACTACTTTATTATACATTATTTATACAAAAAAACATTTCCTAATAATTAATTTAATATATTTTATACTATACAATATCAAGTTTAGTAGTCTTTTCATTTGTCAATTGTGTATAAACTGGTGTTGAAGAATCCTTCCTTTTAAACGTAACATACGTATAAATTAAACTACCCAAAACGCTAATATTAATGCCGATAAAATTAATCCACGAGAAAATATAATCACCACCAATCACCATCCCCAAATATGTGACACAAACATTTTTTAAAGCCCCAATTATCGTGGTAGTTAGAGCTGAATTGTAATATGTACACAAAATTACACTATATAATAATATAAAGCCCATAATACAAGAGAAGAAAAAGTGCACAAGAAACAGTGGATTGTCCCAATTGTCGTAATTATACGCCCTTTCCAGATCCCCAGTGTAATAAGTTAGGCATACAGTTGGAACAATCATAAAAAGAGAATTATAAAACATGAGTCCATATTTGCCCAATTCTTTTGAATCTAGTTTTTTCTTCATATAAACACCATTGGTGGCGGTGAATAAATCATTTAGGAACACAAATAAATAGCCTTCAAAATTGAAGGCTATATCATTACTGGCCGCAACGATGGCACCAAGCACCATTGTATATACACTAAATTGTACACTAAATGTTGGCTTTATACTTAATATATAAAATTCCAAAATCATTGTCAATAATATCGAAAAACGTCGTAGAGCTGTGAACATTGGTAAACTGAGTTCTTTCGTTCCACCCAAACCAAACAGCATGTTTCCAATGTAGATTAATGGTAATGGAAAAATTTTTTGGAAAGTGTTGTACTTTAAATCCGGATATTGTATGATCCATAGTTTTTTGCCTAAAAATAAGACAACTATCGTGGCTATCATTTGACCAAGTCCAACAACTTCAAATGATGGAAATTTATATGTTGTTAATACTGTTTTGTTTACAACAGTTATCATAAAAGATGCCACACCATAGAATACAGCTGAAAGGATTTTTTTGAAAAAAAGCGATTTTTCATTCGCCTCATCTTGGGCTGAAGTCATTCTGATTGAAAGATTTTTAGACACGACACTTGAACACTTAAACTAGGAATATATTTACAACATGTTAACGATTTCTTTGCAATTGATTTCACATGATATTTTGCTTTTTCTGTATATAATTAACTACTGAAAATTGTTAACGTCGACACAACAATTTGTACGATGCGATAAACGAAATGGCTGTCATTTTTTCGGCAATAGATAACCTTACATGTAATCTTTTACAAATAAAGTATAAAACTCGGATTAAGCTACTTACTATTTTTTTATTAGAACTTCCTTAAGAATGGATATGCCTACACTAAACAGAATTTGCATATACTTAGGTCTAACAACAATTTAACATGAATATGAATAAATTTTAAACATAAATTGACATTCTAATAAAATTTATAGAACTCGTCTTGTAAACGAAAGTTTAAATTTTAAATTACAGAAAAAAACTTGTAGATTCAAGAAATCCAGGAATTAAAGCAGAGATGTCGCCCTCTACACCAAAGTTTTGAACTTGTACAGTTGCTTATATGTACATACTTCACTTTGGTATCTCTAACTTAATCCTTTAATTATTATCTATGGAAAGTTTTTGAAAAAATTTTACTTCCTCAGATTTAATTAAATAAAACACTTATTTATGTATGTATTTCAAATTAGAGTTCTTTGCTGTGGGAAAATGTTTGCAAAAGAAATTGGCAATATAATAGTTCCACCGTAGAACTAAGAACTAATTACAAGTTGAGATATAAAGTAAAAGACTTGGGGTGAAGCGCTAACTAGCCCATATATTTCCAGTGAATACGACAGTTAACAAATTGTCCTCTATAAGCTCAGTACCGAATCGTTTACTTACACTTCCCAACGTCAGATCTTATTACTCTTGGAATATGTCTTATTAGTAAGATGGATTTCGGTCATTTTCAACCCTAATCTATTTCGGGCCTTTTTATGCCGCTTTTAATTACCTTTAATGTGCGTATACCGTATTATCTCGTTTGTTTTAAATAAAATTAATCGATTGAAAATAAAAAGCCTTCCAAAACAATGTTTGGAAAATGCAACGTGTGTATGCATTTAATGCTTTTCAGAAAGCACAATCATTAAACTTTTAAATGAAACTTGCTGAATATTCCCAATACTCAAATTATAAGCGTATGCTATTTTATATGATCCTAGAAATGTTTTTATTATCAAAATGTATTTCTTATACTTGTAAACATAGCGAATAAAAGTTAAAAGAATCGGAGGTAATCTAGAATCGAGTGGCACTGAATAATGCACGTAGTTGTATCGGTATTCTAGCCCCCGAGGGGTGGTGATTCATACATATTACATGCCATCTTTCGACTACAGGTTACTTGTCAGTTTTAACTTCTTAATTGGTTCTATCATTTTAGTTCTTCAAATGATGTTCCATTTTCCACTTGGAGAATTTTCAGTTTTCAATCTAACACACTTTAAAAATTCTTTCTTTAACAATGAATTATTTATCGCATTAAACTAGATATCTCCATTCTATGTTATTCAAATGTGTTAATTCAATTTTTATCATTTAATATGTTGAAATGAATTAAAGTAACGAAAATAAAACAATATTCTAGGATTGCCATCGAGTCCGTATAGGAAAAGTAATAAAATATAATAATATGATGTTTATTGTATTTGGTGTATATGGAATATGGGGGGTTTTCCGGGTAGCCATTAGAAAATGAAAGGAAAATTGCTTGCAATATCAAACCAAAAAACAATTACATATCAATTCCACGCTCTCTTTGGAACAATAAAAGAATGGAGCGATTCTTTCGCCGCAAGGAGCTATAAAAAACCGTGAATATATTTTGTGTAATTGCGCACCATAAGTCGACTTTATTATTCTTAGTTCTTGGATGTTGGCACGATGGCGCTGGCGTGTTAGTGCCCCCAAGGGCCCACCGGCACGTGAGCATCCCAAGTCCCAACATGTTTCTTTTCTCGAACCCCCCACCCGAGTCTTGGCTCTTATTCTAGGGCTTTATATACAGCGCTACACATGTTCCTATTTTACACACATATACAATACTAACGTGGGGATGATTTTTCGCATTTTCTGTAGACATGACTTTGTTCTTTTATACATGAACAACTCACCTCAATGGGCTATAGAACAAGAACGAATGGCTCTAGTGTAGCATATAAGTGTAGGTATATACTATACAGTGGAATAAACTTCATAACATCAGATGAATTTAAATCGATTGTTAGAATAATGAGTTGATAAAGATCGGAAATAATCAAATTGATTACTAAAAACAAACATTGTGTTGTTATATATGACTTAGTTGCGTGTGTTTATGTTGATTTCTTTTGATTGCTTTCAATTAGGATTGTATGGATTGTCCGATTGTGTCATGTTAATTGGAAAAATCTATTTGGAAAATTGTAGACAATGCATGCATAACTCTTCTCTATTATTCCAATTGTTGTTTCATATTTTTTCAACTCATTGTGTGTTAATCAAGTTATTAATAGTATGATTGACATGATAATTCAAAATTTGGCGAATGCGCCACGAACAAAATGTTTCATTTTGAAGAAAAAGCGCCGCAATTTATAATTTTTGTATCATAAAAATGATATCATCATAGAAATGCAATTATTCCTTTCTTTTTTTCAACATTTTCAGTTCATTATGTGTGGATCACGTTATTTATATGATTGAATGATTGACACCATAATTTAAAATTTGGCGAATGCGCCACGAACAAAATGTTTCATTTGAAAGAAAAAGCACGGCAGTTTATAATTTTTCGTACTACGAAAGTGATATCATCATAGAAATGCAATTTTTCTTTTCAATGCTAAATAACTTATGCATTTAGTTTTAGATGGTTTTAGTTAGTATAGCAAGAAATTTCTTCTCTACTGATGTCATAAAGCATTCTTCTTTATGGTCACTGCAGAACCCAGCATACAATTGCTTTTCGCCTACGCTTTCAGAAAGCAAATTGCTATTGTTGAATGTAAGATGTAGTATATAGAAATTTTTTCATAGTCGTCTCCTATAGCAGACGTCGCACAAATATATGAAATGGTATTTATTATATTCGGGTGAGTTGTAAAAATGCTTTCAAACTACTTTACTATCAAGCAGAATAATATAAAAGAGAGTAGTTCTTGTAGTTTTAACGAAATTTTCAAAAAATGATGGTACGTCTTGATCGTGAATTAATTAAAAGATGCAAAATAGAAGAGAATCTCTTTCTCTTGTAGACACGCCACTGGTTGCGTGAATTCATCCCCCGGGTAATATTCCAACTTACCTTTAAAATAGGTAAATTGCAATTTTTTTGGTATTTTACGTTTTTGTCCGTTATTGCAGAACTTATTATTTTAAAAGCACAGTCTGTAGTAGATTATTTCACATTGAAATACTTTTTATATTCTTTGGCTTTCAAATAAATAAGCATGGTTCGTGATGAACCAAGAAAATTTTAAAATGCATTTTCATTGTTGCCATCCACAGAGACCAACACGATCTAATTGAATTTATGGTGAAACAATTAGTGACGTCAAAGATTTAGGATATATCATTTTGTTGTCACGTGCTTACTATATACAAGTCTATTCAGACATGTTGTCTCGTCACTTAGTCGAATTTCCCTATAGAATATCTCCAATATTGTAATACAATTATTAAACTGTAAATTTATCTTGGTATGTAATAGTATAAAATAAATATTTTATAAAAGTGTTAATTCATTATCTTGAAAATGGCACTATTTAAAACATAAAATTAAAATAGACGTTTAATTGACATTTGCTCATTTCATACTGAATGCTTGATATATAATATGTATTACAATTAAATTATTAAATTTATGCAAATGTATTATATAAGTTACAATTTTGGTTTTAAAAGCAATTGTTTTACGTTTAATAAAGTGTACCATATCAGTTAATAATAAATTATACTCGAATAATTTAGTAATGATATGTAATTTTGAATGAACGCAAATTTTGTCAGAATTAATTATTTGATACTAATTTATGTTGATTTACGAATTCAATTTCCTTTTAAAATGTATTCGATTATTTAGCTGTTTTATAATATGTATATGCTAATTTTGATAGTATCATAAAAGATCAACGTTTATAAAAAAGTTATAGCCATAGCAAATTTGTGGATGCATTATAATATAAAATATATAAATTTTATAATTGCTTAATACCTACACGTGGCTAAAGCTCATAATTTTCAATTTCTAAATGGACTAAATTGGTATATAGTTCGAAAATTATCAAGTTATTATACTATATATTAGAGTTATGGTCACTAAATAATAAATTTTATTCCATATTTCATATAAACGCAAAATCTTCCTCAAGCTTTACCGCTAAAATCTTTCGAGTGGAGGTAAAAAGTTGAATGTTTCTTCCACATATACCCTTAAGCTGAAAATAAACATGAAATTAACAAAACCAAACATTATATAAAATGCAGTAAAAATTAAAAAAAAAACCAAGCAGATCAAAAATACGAACACAAACAGTATTAAAATTAACAGGCATGCTAAACTTTTTTTAATGAGGTTTTTTTTTAATAAGGTAGGCGGTATCGATGTAGCCGCAGGATAGTAGTGGCACACGAGAGACTGGGTTCCTGCTGATTAAGACTGCGCCCCCGGAGGCTCTATTTGTCATTAGCTCAGTTAACTCACTGTTTCTGTTTGCTAATCACAGATGTGGCTGATTTAAACCTAACTAATATGTGTTTGATTTAGCTATATGCTATATATGGTCGCTACAGAGGCAGGCAGGGTAATACATTTTACATCCCTTTGAATTTTGTTTGTAACGTAAATTACTTTGATTTGCCCGTATATGTTATATATATACTAAAATATAAACGTTTATGTAAATATTAATTTCAATTAATATATATATAGTCAATTTTGTTACGCTACCAATATACTCGCGTGTATAACAATTTCTATAGGCGTATACAAAATTGTAATTAAACTTATACTGTGTAACCTACATACCCGAAATGGAAAAATAGTATTTTTGTGGAAAATGGTAGGAAAAAAAACGGTTTTACGACTGTAACAAAATGTGTTATAACTGCATCAGATGTCACACAGAACATATATATACATATACATATATATTTTCGCCTGGTTTTATTGTAAACTCTCCGTAGTGATGAATGATGCATCAGGAAGAAGTAAACGGGTGATTGCCTCTGATATACGAGTTTCCAATATGAGTTATGGGCCTCTCGCGGCCACACCGACGACTTGCCAAAGATCACCCATCAAATATGTACCAGCTATATGTATATATGTATATGTACGGTGGTGTGTGATGGCGAAAAAGTCTGTATATTCCTGTCCACACCCCCGGAATCGACCCCCTTTTAGCATATCATCAAGAAGAAATGCGGCTCTGGTGAATCGCACCAAGAATGTCAAAATACAACTTTAAATATATACCACAAACTGGGCCGTAGTAATATGTCACTGGATGTCCCATGGGGGAAATGTGTGACCAGACTACCAATCATATTTTGTTTTATTGCAGATAAAGCTATTTTTCATTTTCATATTCATATCTTGGTACTGTACAAGTACAATATAGTTCAGTTCATAAAACAATGAGTAATAAGTAACTAGCAAGTAAATTGTTTTTTGTTGATAACTTTCTAATAAAGCCAAATATCAGTCATCAGAAACTCAAAATCCATTAACAGAATTTAATTTGGAGATGCAGATTTGGAAAAAAGCATCTTTGGAAAGATGGAAAAATCTGCATTCCAAAATAGTGTGAGTTTTCAAATAAACTCTTTTAATAATGAAAAAATTTTAGTGAAAATTTATTTTTACAATATTCTTCTTTAAAGTACTTTTTACTATAATATTCTAGCTACACTAAAAGAAGAAGTAGAATTTTTTGCCAATACCTATAGTGTATAAGTGCTCGTAAAAATTTGAAAATTGTTTATTGCAAAAATTGAAAATTTAGTAATTTTGCGAAATAAATATGTTATATCTTTTAATAGGGCCCGCTGAATGTTAATACGTTTACAGAATTAAATTTGTATCAGTAGATTTTTCAGAATTTGTTTTCAACACAAAAACATAGCAACTTTGAAATTAATGTATTAGGTATGTAAGTACTTGTGTTTACAAGCTAATGTACGTATAATTATATAAGATAATGTTTAATTATTACTGTTGATTTCAAAATCCATTAAATTTATTAAATGAGAATATACTCGTAAATATTAATCATATAACATAATTCGAATTAACAAAATCACACCTGTTGATGTGAATAGAAGATAAAAGTTAAAAATCATACAATAATATATACGTATATTGTGGTGTAAAATTTAAGTATACGAGCAGAAATATGGAAATATATTTCCCACATGAGAAACAAATAATTATTTGAACATAGGTATATAGGTGATCAACGAATGCAATTAACAAAATTGAATATTGCAAAACAGTTTAGCGGATTGTAAAGTAAATGCTTAATGTCCATATAAAAGTTAGTTGGAAAGTAAATAAGCGTTTGACATAACAAATCACAGTTGGTGAGTGGCGGAACAATTAAATATTTGAGTAGATGTTGCAGGTCGGGTCAAGCAGCGAATTAATAATTGAATCGCGTGGCTTTTAACACGGCGGACGGCTCTTCTTTTATTCAGTACCTTAGCTTCTGTAAACGAGGACTTGACACCTGGCCGCTGGATTGATTATAAAACCACGGGGGACTTTCTGCACTACGATGCACACACCATCAACCACACCACTCATCATCCACTCTGCTTTTGGCTTCTACTGTATACATATATACGAGTATACCATTTACAGTTTTCGATGATTGCACAGACTGTATAACATTTGTATGGACAGTCACCACCCAATTTGGCACGTCAATCTTGAAAAACATCCCTTATACTTATATATATATATATAGTCCTATATATATGTATGTAGGTATATATATATATATATATATACCTGTATACCGGAACTTATACAGATAAATGTGAATAACAAATTTGCTTGTTTATTGCTGAAATCTTTGATAATTTAACACGAACTTTATAAATTACTAAATAGATTTTCCTGTTGGATAGCGCCCGGTTTTTAACCCACAAATTTTACAACAACAACAAAAATATATGTATATATAATAAATAAAAAACAAATAAGAGAAATTTCACAACATTAAGACAACTTAACTATAAACTGATATCCCAGTATAAAATATTATGATTAAAAAAGTATTTTCACATTTTTCCAACGGGGAAAATCCAATACAGCCGTACATGTTTTCGACATTTTCTTACCCTACTATTTCTCAAGGAAAAAAATCCTAATTGAAGATCCTGTTTATTTATTGGCCCGCTCGAGCAACTCCGGCTATGTGTAATCTAATACAGACCGAATAAATCCACATTTAGGTTGACAGAAGCTGGGCAATCTCGAGTACGCCACCTCCTGGTGATTTCAAGGCTCGTGTGTGGAAAGAACGATTGCAAGGCAATTCCTTCTGCTTCTTTACTTATACCACTATACCGCCGCCTCACCCTCCTTCTTCATCTACTCAATTTTCTCCACCCAATATATACGTATACATCGCTTATAATGGAAATGTAAGAAAAGCGATTCTAATTTATCGGACCACGGCAACAGACTTTATCATTTATTTAAACATTGTCAGTCAGTAAACTAAAAAATATTAAACATAATACCTATAAATATTGTTTGATTATTTATCTATCATATTAAATCCAGGTTTATTCCTTGAGGAAGGCATTTATCTTATTATTAAATTGCGCTTTATTCCAAGCACCAAACTTTGGAACCATTGTAATATTAAAGATTACATGATATTGCATTAGGAAAAAAAATTTCCATCACATACATTTGAGAAATATTGTTATGCGTAGTTGTTACAATTTTGAATTGTTAAAGAAACTGATGTCCCCAGGTATTTCACATAAAAATGGTCCAATACACTTGAAGTTGGTCGCGCTATGCGGATCCAACGGGAAGTATAATGTCTGTTGGGAGTCCGTAGAAAAGTCTCGCGACTCCCTAAAGTGCTACAGGATCAAAGGGAGTTCCCCCATATATTTATTTTATTGTCATGTACACATACACTTGTGCTAAGATTGCTGAACACTGTTTTCGTGTAAAATAGACATATGGGGGAATATGTTGTTCTCTTTACAATAAAAATAATAACTTATAGCTGTATTAGATAAGGGCCCCATATACATACTATGTGTACCTACAACTTGAATTCTCAAATTTTATGTTGATTGCTGCAGTTTTCCCTGTCGAATATGATTTTTGAATTATATGGCAAGAATTTCGTCCACAAACAGTACTAAAAAATTGTTGGAAACAGAATTTTCTCTACCATACATTTATTTATATAAAAAACAATTATCAGTGAAACAAATTTTCCAAATTACATTATTATCTTCATGGAAAATGAGATGATTACAAGAAGACACGAAATATCGAAATGGGGGATAGTAACATTCAACTTGCGTGCAATGGAGCGTGTGGGCCACGTGCCATCATCATATGCATCTAATTGCATTTGATGTAATCATGTGATAAAATTAATGCGCCACTTGAACGCCACGCGTTCTCAATATTATGCACTCCAGATATGGCTATATGGTTACAATTTGCTGTAACACGTTTGCTTTTCTAAACCTCAGGCCAAACTTTTAATTGAATACCATACAGTTGTTGGATAAAATTAAAACAATAGTTCGGTTTGTTTTTTAAATATCTTTTTAATTTTGGAACGAAATAAATAAAATAATGATAATAAAATTGTCTAAATGAGAATAAAGGAAACATTTTAAGTATAGAAGTAGAAATGCTAACAGTAATAGTGTTTACCACAAAGCAATTAAGGTACATTTGAACCCTCAAAAGAAATCATCGAGTAGCTGAGAACCCTTGTTAGAGTTAGTTTTATCGGACAAATGACTTTCTATTAGTGCTTGAACAAACAAGGGTAAGAACATGATGAACTTTTCCGCACAAAACCACAAAATAAATATAAATGTCAGTTTAAGACCAAACTGAAATGGAAAAGATAACATTTTTTATATAAAATCCTATAAGTTAAGAGAAACTGTCACATATACGTATATTTTACCAAATTTACTTATTAGTAAAAATCTGTCTGTTTTTCAAAATACATAAGTATAATAATTGTTCAAATTGATTGCTGAATTGACGGAAGTGACGTCAGCAAATCGAAATATGTAATTAAATTATATCAGGTGCAAGTCATGCTACATAAAATCACGTAACTACATGTTTTTTGTTGTTTTGTTACAAATAAAATAATGAAATATTCAGGGGTGCACTTTGTAACATATGTTCGACATTTAGTAAAAAAGGAGTAAGTCTAAAAATGAATGTCAATCCATGGCCGGTACCTAAAACTCAATAAAAATACCAAGTAGAACTATATATGGATCTGAGAACTATCAACTGCGTATCAGTCATTTTAATAAAACATGTCAAAATTTCTTGTATAAAAGACCTCAAAAAATGGATATTGAACAAATAGGTCCAGAAATTCAAGCAGTTATATTTGCTGGTCTTTGTTGTGTTGGATTCTGGGTGGTTTTAACATGGTTTATTAAAGTAAGAGTCGGAATTTATATCAAATCTCTGACTGAACTAATATTTTTAGAATTCCAAATATCTTGTTTTCAGTTTTTATTTTCTCTTACAGCTGATAGTGATGGTGATGTGGCCTTTTATGATATTAACGGTCATTATATGTATAATGCCAAATTGGAGAACTGTCTTAACGACTGAAATTGTTCCAAAAAATTTAGAAATTTTAAAAAACATCGTTCACAAGTGTCTGCAATTTTTCAACGAAACTTCTTCACATTATCAGTAACAAATCACACAGTTATGTGAAGTATATGTCTTGAGGATATACCCATTGAAATATTTGTCAAAACATAAAGAAAACAATAAATGAATTATAGAAAAGTATTGTAAATCTTGTCATCGCACCATATACAACATACATAAGATATTTAGTGCGTTTATCGAAGACCCCCACAACGACAACAACCATCACCGTCGTTGTTATATTCTATATATGCCATCACCTATCGCAGTGCGGCAACCTGCCAATCCCCAAAGCCTCCAAATATTCTGCACGTTTGGCCATCGGGGTGACCTCCCGTCCTATTAATACCATTTTAAACATTCATGGTTTTTATACGGTTGTCACCCCTTGTTGGTTTGTTTTGATTAATGGTAGTCCGTCTATACCATGATCTTTGATGGGTTTTCAGCAATAATCACACATTAAAACAACTTCTTCATCAAACCCTTCAATCGTACCAAAGAATTATTAATTATTTAATTAACAATGAATATTTTCCAAAAAAAAAACAGTTTTTGTTTATATTTCGAAATTAATTCAAAAATAGGCAATTTACAAAATAATAATTAACTAAATGCAGTATTGTTTTTGCCATTCCGTCAAACACAGAGAATGCAAGAGGGTTTATTAACAAAATTAAAAACAGCCAACAACAATAACAGTACGAGAAAAAAAAGCGTTTTTGTAAAATAACTATATTGTTCCATCATTTAAACGGGATTTGAAACGTTTTTGATTACAATTCAAAAATCCATACCCCATCAAAATTCCACTAATTTGTTGGAGGCGAATGCGACCGCTGTTATAGAAGCAGGGGGCGGGCGTCGGGACGCCGAGACCTGCGCATCACATTTCATCCCTAAAACTCTCACAAAACTCCAATGGCAGACGCCAGTTCAGTTTCAGTCAACCCTTAGAACTCTAGGGTGAATAATTTCTTGTTATTATATACAAGTGCATTGTTTTGCATGCACTTAAATAACATATTTGATAAATCATATACGAATATTAAGGACGAAAAGCATTTCAATTTAAGTGCAAAATGAATTGAAAATTTTCTAAGAACTTTTCAAAGGACACAGTTTGTAAAATCGAGTGTAAGAAATGTAACAAACAACAATATTGTACATATAAAGGGTTTTAAATAAAAAAACTGTTTGATTCTGTTGTAGTTTAGTGCCTTTATTATTTTTTTTTTATATACATTTTGGCCTGAAAGGTTTTCCTATATTGCTCTATAATTCTGGTGAAGAACAGGAATGTGTATTATAGTAGAGACATAATGAAGATTGGTGATCTACGGTGAACTATTTGACTGTGATGTATTCGCCTGACAAAATGATGGGGTCCAAAGGACCCACGGGACTACACGGGCCCATAACGTCGTCTGGTGCTTGTTTCGCGGGCAGATATTCACCGACATACAGAAGTCCCGAACCGATGGCGAGACGGTGTATGCCAAATCCGTCGGTAAGTTTACATCATTTATTATTAACATATTTACATGGCTGTTTATTTACAGTTTATATACGAATGTTCTTTATTATGTTTGAATATGATTCGCAAAATTAATAGTCGCCCAATCTGTACAACATTATTAATTTTTTATTATCAACAAACTATTCCATATACCTATGTATATTATATTAAACGATCAATGTGATAATACGTTTATTATCACATTGTTACATAAATTTAAATAAAATATAAATCGCGTGTAAAATTAATTAGCATTAAAATTTTTGTAAAAAGGGAAAACTACTGAATAAATAAAAAGTAAATATGTTTACCCTTAGTTAAAATTAATATTACGTTTATTAACCTACATTAATATTTAATGTTTATAAAACATTTTAGTTAATTTTTAAACAAATCTATCATATTATATAAGAAAATGAAACCATTCTTTGATAACATCGTTTAATACGAATAAAATTATTTCTTTTTGAAGAATTTACTGCCAATAAAATACTAATCCAAATCTATAGATGAAATCCTATAAACACCCTAATACTTAAGAAGATTACATTCAGATGTAAAATGTAAAAAGTTTCTAATTTATTACGCAACAAAGTAATGTACAATAAAATGCTGCAAAGCACTTAAAAAGTTAAAACTGTACAATTTAATTCTATTTTGGAATAATGAATGTTATTCCCACCCCCAAGAAACATCATTGCCGCCGCATATTCAAAATACAATGTAGGGGGAATATGGCGTATTGGGGTGGTTTAGATGAAAAACTTGTGTTTAGTTGGTTCTTGATGTAATAAGAGGCACACGCACTTAGTGCTAGGTGTAATAAGTTAAAGAAGAACAGGTCGTAAACATGGGGAATTATTTCGATGAGCTTATTATCTTCAATGTTTATTGAAATTACAGTTGGAATTTATTACCAAGTGAATTAAAGCTCCATTTAAGCAATGCTTTCATAAATTCAAGTTTCAACTAACTTCAACTACATATAGAAGAAATAAATTTCTTTTAGAAATGGGAAAAAGAATATAGACAATAAAAGAGAATGCTTTTAAAAATGTGTTTGGTTGATGTAACTGGAATTTTAAAAGATAATTTACAAACATATATAATATATTTAAGCTTTAATATCATATTACGAAATGAATAGGTATTTCTGCGTTTTGAATGTGTGTAAAAATCTGTGTGAGCATTTTCATGTTTGTATTTACTTTTGCTATGGTATCAGACTTAACGTTCGCCTGGAGGACATTGAAAATGGAGTTTTGCAGTATAGGAAACGGTTTTCAGACCACAGACATACACACACAGACACACACAACTGTAGACGAACTCAATAAAGCTTGAATCGTTTGCTAGGAAATCGAACGCACTTCTCCTTTATTTTATTGTACATTTTGTACCATTTCGAAAGTTTATTTGAAACAATCGCTTTGCGATAGTAGTAGAAATTTATTTTAAAAAATAAAACGAAATTCGATGCAGAAACTTACATGTTTCTTTTACACGGCATAATGATGGCTTTTTTTATTGATGTTTCTAATGGGCTTGAAAATAATCCCTAATTTCCACATACACAATTTACGATAGAGAAGAAAACAATACATAATTAATGGAAGGTAAAGAGTTGTAGCAATATTGTTTGTCAACATCCTGGTGTGTGATGCATCATTGATGGACCGGCACCGTGATCGCTACACTCATGCATTTCTTACAAGATATAGTTAACAAAACTTCAACTGTGTTTCTCTTCTCTATTTTCTTGTTCTTTGTCCTCACTGCTCTCTGATTTTATTGTATTTTCTTTACGTTAAACGTTTTATTCGTTCCTCTTAGTACCTAGTAATAATTATTTTTAATTATTTGCATTATTCCATTCTGCATTAGAAATGATATTGTTTGTAAAATATAAGAATTTCTCTGGTGCAATAAAACTTATAAGTTATTTATGATCTCCTTCTTTAAACTTAAACCAATAGAAAAATGTAAATAATAAGGGATGGTAAACAAGTTTAAAGAATATCTAATTCGTTTAAGAAGCAATCAGTTTGTGTAAACAGTTCTTAATTACACTTTTAACCCATCCTAAATGCAAAACTAGCCAGTACAATGGCCCTGCATTACTATTAATAATGATGACATTTACGATCTCAGAGGAACGCTTATATTTTGCAAACTAAATATAAATACATATTTCATGCTTTGGTAAAAAATTTTTGAGCTTTTTAAGAAAAAAAATTGAATTTAAGGAATACAATAACACATTTTATTCTAGTTTAACAGTTAATAAAAACTCTTGTAAATTTCATTTCACTTTTAAATATTACTATGAATTTTTAATAGAAAAGTCTTTTACGTTGAAAATTGTTTAGTGCTTATAACTTTCAAAAGTATTAAATAAATGACAAGACACAAGAGTATAGGTACATTAATCAAATCTAAATGATTGTATAATTTTTAAAATTTAGTCGTTAATACCCAAAACAACACATTTCACAACTGATTACATACGTATAAACAATGAATAAACATATTAATATGAAAATTATTCTATACATTTAATCATTTATTAACATTTTAATACAACTTCATTGAAATAAAAAGTTTAAAATTGGAGCTTTTATAATTCAAAAAAATATATATTGTTTTATTATGTAAAAGTGAATAAAAACAAGAAAAATTGTGATAAACATTTTTAATTATATAGCCGCGAGCCGTATAAACCATTCATGTAAACTGTGTAATAAATAAAAATGAATTTTCCACTTAAAGCAACATGGAAAAATAAGTTATAATAAAATTTTACCGGTCTGGTTGGTGTTTATACAAATATACACTTGGTTATTGGTCTCTTTAGTGTTATAAAAGTGCAAAGTCATACACATACTTACCATCCCCGGCGGTAATAGTTAGAGGTAACTACTTAGAAATAGAATTCACTACTACTAGTAAATTTACGATGAATTCCCAATGGTTCTATAAATTGTGGCTAGGAGAAGCCACTAAAGTTGTTAAATGAATTTATAGCTACTCGATGTCGGACACTGGTCATTACTAAATTTATTGCCATGTCATTCAATTTATAAAAGAAAAAAATTAAATTAGCTGTCGAAAAAGCGGAATTGGACAAGGCATTTTCTTACTATTGAAAAAATAGCCATAAAAGCTCTTTTTTGTACACTAATTTATATTTCTTATCCTATTATTATGGGTCTGTCATTTATGCTATAAACTTGTTTCGAATTAGCTCAATTTTCATTTAACAACGATTAATAAAAATCTCATTTATAATGTACAGACTAAGCCTTATGTATACTAGATTATAATTAGGCATTTTGTATGAAACATGGCTATAATTTGAAATCGAACGTTTATTAAAAGACTTGTCTAAACTCCACAAAGTAAGTTAATCATAAGTTATCCTCTTCAAGTTAATGCAATTAAATGTTTTAAAAGTTTTTTCTATGCTGTATACGTTTATTATTTGTTCGAACTTCGACATTGACAATTATTTTTTTTCTAATTATACACATTATTCGGAAATTAGCTTAAATATTAATAATCGATTATTTAATTATAATATATATAGTATAAAATACAACTAACATAATTTATTAATTAATGCTTGTATGCGCATGTAGAGCTTTTTGATTTTTTTTTGAAAACTTTTAGTGCTATTGTAAGTGACCTTAATCTGACCGAAAATAGATGTAAAAAGCACAACAAAATAAAAATTCGTGAAATAAAACAATAGCGTGAGGGAAGCCACTTTAATAGTAAGTAACTAGTAGGACATTGTATTAAATGACGTATAATCAGGTGGCAACACTTGTAGCATTTCCCACGCTGGTTCAGTATTATCAACCTGTTATTAATATATTGTTAACGGTTGATAATTATTTACCTCTACGTAGTTATTTTCGTTGTGTTATATGTATCTATATTATTGTGGTTGCCGAGTGTACACGATTTGGTTTTTGAAACAAATTTTAAATCAAACTAAAAACACATGAATTATTCATTTCATCCCCATAACAAACCCAAATATTTTCAGATTATTATTTCAAAACAAAAATTCTGCAGATACACATACTATTATATATGTAACAAATTAATTAACTTTCCAATGAGACTATTTCATTGTTGTTGTAATGTTTGTGCAACAGGGGTTGAAAACACCCCAAACACAAGAAATACGCAATTCATTTTCGCATAAAATATAATATTATTATATGAAGAAGTGTGTGTATACCTAAAGGGGCCCAATATTATACGACAATATTTTTCTGATGACAAATAACGCAAATATCAATCAAATAATTTTCGTGAAAAGGAAATGAAGGGTATATATTTGAGAGGGTGAAGTGAAGACCGCGACTGAAATATGAGTAATTGATAATCGATACGGGACGAGTGTCCAAAGAGGTGTCATTATACCATTCCATTCAAATATTATCATTCGCATATTTCCATGGATTTGGAGAGATTTTTTTTATTATTTTATTTGGTGGACATTATACAGTCTGATGGGGTTGGTTGGATATCGCTATTTTCAGTAAAAACACAATCGATATCCCAATATACGAACAATCTAACACAATATTTCCATTTTGTAATTTTTTATTGAAATTCGTTGTAAACGAGTTGTACACGAAGCTTCATAGGGCTTTATTTGAGATACTTGTATTTTTATACTTACTTGATAATACGAAAATACATTTGAAAGTAAATTGTTCAAGATCGATTTCCATATATGTATAGCACGATTTTTAGTTAAATATATTATAATATGTATAGTTTTAAATTAACTTTCTATGAGGCGCCGATTAGGACTTTATTATAAGTTATAAATATACATAGGTACATTGTATATACTTATAAATTGTACAGAAATATATATACATATATGTATTTTTTTTATATCTACATATTTTAATAGATAATATACCTAATAGTAAATTATATAAATAACAATGAAATAATAGAGAATTTTCGACATTATAGAGGCGACATACGTTTTTATTGTTTAACGCTATTTATTAGTAGTTAGGTACATGAATTAATTCTCCTGAAACTGTAAGTCACAAGTATATATATATATATATACATAGTTTATATAAAAATATACATACATATATGATATAGTGGTCCAACAAAAGTTAAAAAAAATTCGTAAATAATATCATTTTTGTAACGCCGTTCTAATTTGGCCTCATTACTAAATGTTTTTGGACAAATATTAGTGCTGAAAGTTGATTTTTCAGCACGATTTTCAGTTATAATTAAAAAGCAACTGCTACGCGCTGCATGTCTTGCAAAATTCTCGTATGCTTGATATTGCAAATCCTTCTTTTCCACCCTTGTAAAACAAATAACTATTGTACTTTATATAACTACATATATATTTTATAGGAAAGTAAAAATATTTTTAAATATCAGTATACATAATATATTGAATATTTAACTTTTATAGATCTTTAAATTTTAATAATAAAGTCCTAATCGGTGCCTCATAGCTTTCATTAAAATTTATATTTTGATTAATCAATAATGTATATTAATACAGAACAAAAAAATAGTTTGCGTGAATATATAAGTAGTAAATCAAATATCTACGTACTTTATGAAAATCTGGTTCGTAAAAGTATAAAAACCGATAAAACATTCATGAAAATGTGTGTAGTACTAGATAGTTAGTTCGTTCCAGTAATGTTGAAAATAAAGAGTATCATGTCATCGCTTAGCATGTCGCGGTCGGCGTGTACTACAGCGCACAACCAACCGGATTATTAACATATGGCCATTATTGTATTAGAGCTAATTACCTGATATTTCATTAGTGTGCGTGTCACCATCTAGGAGATGCTTAAACACGCAAATTATTTCATCACATAATCTCTATGAAGCGGCATACGTTTTCAAAATTACATAATACCAAAAATACCAGCCGTATTATACTCCTGTATATAATTTTTTACGTAAAATGAAAGTAAAATTATATATACAGTGATTTTACGATGACAGAATGTTTTGTATTGTTTCATATTTAATGAGAAATAATGAAAGCCAGTAATCGGGATTGACTACTAAAAATAAAATTGGCTTGTATAATAACTATTCAACATTATATTTACCATACATAAATTATAATTGTATATTTTGTTATTATTTTTAGTGTCACAAATGTACAATTTACATTATTGTCTAATCAATTTTTACACTATTAAAAATTAGTATTCATAATAATAGTTTACAAATATTGTTTAATCTGTTTCAATAATGAATATTTAATAAAATATTATACAAATATTTATACCTATATAAAAGCTTGTACTATCGAATGTGAAGAAGGTGGAAAAAAGCACAGGTGCTTACATAAACATTAGGCATATGGGGTGACAAAACAAGGGATGATATAAATCTGGATAGTGGTGATGCTACCATATGTCAGTATATACATATATGTTTTGCTTCAATAACCGTATATATAGTTCGCATTTTATTCACCCTCTTACACTTTATTCATTAGGGCAGTTTGTATATTTTAAACATATTAACTCACACCCTGCTATTATAGCACGCCTCATATATAGAGAACAACAGCATTAAACCGCTAAACAGATCCTTGTTACTGATTTATTTTTTAATGGACACATACGTACACCGACAAAATGTACTTAACTCGCTTGTTGTTACTATTAAGTATGTAGATGGAACTGTTGAAAATTTTAAGTGCACGATTTCATTTGAAGGGAATTAGTTTTTTTCGATTTTTTTATTCTCTCTATGTTGTCATACATGAACAATAACAATTCTAGCATTTTTATATTATAAGGTAAAATGTTTTTTTCTAAAAAAATTAATAAACTAGCATGATATTATAAAATGAAAAGTTTTTATTGCCAGTGACAATTTTGTATTTCTTTTATGTTTTTAATACAATTTAGTTTATTTGAAATTAATTTGAAAAATTACTGTAACTTTTATATATAATATATAATGAGTTCATATAATAATTTATAATCAAATTTTTGTACAAGTTAAAAGCATTATGATTTCCAAATAAACATATACAAATGTATAATGATTAGTAGAAAATTAAATATAACCACACAGAAAGCAATATACATAATAAATTATAATTAATTATGTGCATTATTATACACAAATAATTACATTAAATTTGATAGCCAAACCGCATTCAACATTATCCATCGAAATATTATGATTTAACTATTTATTATTATATTATAATTTATAATAATGTTAAACAAACGATTTTTCTTCATCTTTAAGCACATAACACACAATAAATAAATATAATATATAAGTATGTATATAATGTTAGGTTTATATGTGTGTGTTATATTCAAAAATACGACATTAATAAACAGATTTTCATAAAAATTTACATCAAGATATGCCACCGAAATCACAGAATAGTAAAATTGTGCTTTAAAAGCTCGTGTTCCGCCCCTTTCGTGCCACAAGCCAATCATCTAGCGAGCTTTATCGATCGCTACGTCACTTCCTCAGTCACTTTGGGCGCCATTTTACCCCCTCCATCAAAAACGATGAAAAGCTCTATTTGCCCCACCACAAAATATACTGCACAATGTAGATGTTTATACAGATTTGAAGCTTTTTTGTCCTTTACGGAAACAGGTGAATATCGACGCTTTTATAAATTGGAGCTTTTTTCGTACGCAATTGCTGATTTTTATATTATGTTCATATACTGGATCTATAGATTAGGTACTCGTAGTCGTATGTATATGAATAAAGAAAATTTTTTTTATTCTACTCAACTTCCTTTTTTCCTAAATTAAACATCAGTGTTAGAGCTTTCACTTTTATTTTTAGCAAGAATAATGTTTTTTAGTTAAAATTCACAGATAAAACAATTAAATTTCAAATATGAAAAAATATTTCCTAATGAAAATATTCCTGTTCAAGTTAGTCGGATAGTCGGATTACAACCCTTCAATTCTCCGATCTTTTGATCTCATAATTTATGTACCATCATCCTTAAAAGTGACATCAGACACTAAAATCATTTTTTTATACTGTTTATACATAAAAGCACATGATATACGAGTATATATGTATATACTTGCAACAAAATTTTCACAATTTCGTAATAACAATTAGTTACTGTCTTCAGATGGAAAACATAAAGGGAATTTCTGAACAGTGACGTATATATATACGCATGCTGATGATGGTGATGGTAGTAGTAGCCTTTGCCAGTCTTGTTTTATCGCAACCCCTTATATTTTAATTGAGTACATGAATCAGTAATAGCTTTCTCACTTTGTTTTTAAGCTTACACGTGCGCTGCTTCCAGGCATTTTCACCTTATATTATCTTCATTTCAGTTAGACATCCAAAAATTTTTCTTATGTTTTGTAATAGTGTAAAATGTTTTCAGTAAAAAAATTTAACATTTCAAATAAAAACCTCTTATGCTTTGTTCATAATAGGCAGAACAGTAGGTAAGAACATTTTATTCACAATCAATCAGTAGGTAATAGTTGAAACTATAATAGTTGAAATTTGTTTGAAAAAATGAAGTGTCAATTTAACGAAAAATTATATTTCTTTGCACCCAAGAGGAGAAAGAAACATTAAAGTGTGACACAGAAAAGTGTGAAATAATATGATGTTTTTTATTAATTTAGGTATTTAGTCTGTAAATAATCATAATAATGAGGCTACGGCTTCAGTGGGCTAACTTTACTCTCGACAAAAATAATGCCTTTTCCGCCTCGGTGTGTAATCTAGCATTTTATATACTTAATATTTCTATATGCTGTGTCCGCTATATACTTACCTCTCGAGCAATAAAACTTATAAATGATTTATTACTTTCTAATTTCTGTGAACCAATAGACTAGTCAATAAACAAAATGTTGTAGCAAATGTTTTGGGACAGTAATTGTTGTCTAATTGGAGTAATTTGTCAAATTAATTTAAGATTCTGTTGTAGTTGCTAAGGGTTTATATCCTCTATAAGTACCATTTTAAATTCGAAGAAATTCTTTAGAAATTATAAATTTAGCCAGTCTGTTATCTCCATAAATATACCTATTCAATTTTTCACTAAATTTAATTCGCATATTCAATTCTATTCTATTTTGTATTCATAATTGTGACGTTTACAATCAGATCGGCAAGTAGGTATTATATAGAAGACAGATTTACAACTTTTTCAGTTAACGAAAAAGATTTCTTAATACTTTCTTTTCTTGTAGGTATATGTATAATAATACTTACAAGAAAATCGTTATACATAGGTATTTAAAAATAAAAATAAAAGTTTATAATCTAATTTTAATGGTTATACTCATACAATTTTATAATCTTTATTAAAAAATAAATATAAATCAAATAATTTATTGGGAGTCTATTGATATTGATATATGTATATTGATTATTGATGCAAGATTCTGAATTTCTGATGTAATAGGTACTTACATACTTTAAAATTTAACCCCATGAAACAAATTTCATTTCGTATTATAACCGATTATCCACTTACTTAAAATGATCAACTCTTAATTCAATCAAGTAGATCATAATAAAAGTGTTTCCGACACGTGCATCTAATTTCCGTGGAACATTTGAGGGTTAGGGTGGAATATTGAACACTTATATATGTATACTATACATATAGTGCATGTGGATTGTAACACGATGGGAAACACAAGTGATATTATCAGACATATCATTGTGCTTTAATACATATTACATACATACAAACATATACAAAAAGAACGATCATAGATTTTAGGTTTATATAAACGTAAACAAAATATATATGTATATGAATGTTGTTTTCCTTTTCTTTTACAGAGTCGAATATTAGAGGATGCCTCACTAATGTGCAATTCGTGGTCACCAAGACATAATGTGAGTGCAAATTTTAATCTAATAATGAGAATGTTTCTCGCATGCCTCACACTATATTATACAATTAATAATATAAAAATTTTCTTAATATTAACAACATTCATAACAGAAATTTTTTATACTTAATAATATATGTTATAAAATACATCTCTTGATATACATACATATATGGATAAATATATTCATGACGTTCTGTCAAACAAATTGTAAACGAATAGAATAAAAAGCTTTAGTATAGGCTATGCAAACACTTGATAGTCAGTCTTTTTCCTTGAGTTGGAGCTTTTATATATTATGTCAGATACCATGTCACTTCAACTAAAAATATAACACAAAATTTCACTTATGTTGTCAGGTCATAAGTCACACATTTTAAAATGTTTAGAATGTCCTGTCTCTATTTATAATATACTGGTATTTAATATTATTTTTGCACCTTTATCTATATATTTTGCGAATAAAAATTCTTCATTATAAATTCATAAACACAGCATACGTACAGTTTTCTTAAAAGTCGAGAGCGCGGAATATGTTGAACATACAAAGGCAATTTCAAAAGTAATTAATTTTATATATAAATATTATGAAAAAAAAACCGGAGAGCTTCTTCGTAATACTTTACCAGGGAAAATAGATGAAGAGTTATAACATTAGAGACAAGTGATAATCGCTGTAATTCCATTGTTTATTCTTGTTTCACGTTCACTATACAGTGGGGTTCAGGCAAAGAGATTTATTATGGGTTTCAACTCATTTAGAGGCTAGGT
>SSSI01002676.1:0-17144 GCA_004796505.1 Oryzaephilus surinamensis
ATGTCCTTACAGGGCCGAACAATGTAATGAGGATGAAGACTGTTCACCAGATAGCGTTTGTTGTAAGAGTCCTTGTGGCAAAGTATGTACTAAACAATTATTCACAGGTAATATAATTAAAATTCATGAAATCGTGTTATTGTTAATTGTGTAATATCATTAAAAAGGATGTCAGACATTGAGGATGGCCGCATCAAGACGTGCCAAAGCACTTGGTGTGGATACAAAACAAGTGCGAATGCCTAGATGCAATAAAGCTGGAGGATTTGAACAAGTCCAATGCGATAATGAAATTGTCAGCTCTTGTTGGTGTGTAGATGAAGCTGGTTTTGAAGTAGCTGGAACCAGGGCACCAGCAGCTGCTCTCGTCAACTGTACCGGTAACGTACCCATAATAAGTATATTATATTACAAAACGGAACATATACATAATATAAATTGACTACGAAATTACCGTCATGCTTTATATGAAGTATGGATATGAAGCTTTCAAATACAAATAATCAATCATTTCTGGAAACATCAAACATATAACTAATCATTTTTTCCACGAAGAGCATATATATACACTTTCACTTTCAGTTTTCAAATTATAAATGCAAATACCTCTTATTTGCCTCTTCATACACCATGATTCATGAGTAATGATCATTTTGATAAAATTTTTTCCGTAATAGAATAAAAAAGACAATTTCCTGTTGCTGATAACTTTACGCAAAAAATGAACTGTAAAACAATTTTAATTAAACTCTAATCTGGTAATTTCCCATATTCTTCAGCGCCCAAACCATGTGCAGAACACACATGTCGCATGTATTGTCCACATGGTTTCGCCCTCTCGAAAGATGGATGTCCATTATGCCGTTGCAGGGACCCATGCGACGACATCCAATGTCCAAATAAATTAGAATGTCATCTAGAAGATTTGGCTTGTGCAGATCCACCATGTCCACCAGTGCCAACATGTATGTATACCTAATTGTTATTTTAAAAACTCTCCAATCACGCATCCAAGACGAATCGATTTAGAATACATAATTGCGTTTACTATTATTATTTCAACCTTGTATTTTACAAAGTACATTGGTATTTAAAGTATTATGACAACAGTAAGCAGTGAAAGTTTTGTATATTTTAACGTTATTAGTATGTGTACAGTGGATCCATCAAAAGAGCACATAAATATCAAAGAGGAGCGCCTTCTGCATCACGATTTATATTCGTATTTGATGGGAAATGAATGCCTTTTAGCGGAATACAATTAAATTATAACAATAACATTTGTTATTATAGGTAAGCGAGGTCGAAGTTTGGACAATATATGTCCCGTTGGAGATCCACTAAGAATTAGTGATACAGTTCGACCTTTCTTATGTGGTAATGATCCAGGCAAGCCTACATGTCCGCCTTTGTATCAATGTCTTGTACAGAAAGGTATTTATATTGATATGTTAAATTGTTAACATTTATTATATTATACAAATATGTGAAATGTAGGAAACGATTATGGTGTTTGTTGTCCTGCATCGTTAAAAATACAAAAGACTGGTACATGTCCTGTACAAATCGATGAAGATCACGAATGTGGTTCATTATGTACTCATGATTTAGAATGTCCTTCAGTACAGAAATGTTGTCAAACTGAACAATGCGGCTCTTCGTGTATACATCCAAAGAATGTTACAGGTGAACTATGATTGCCTAATAATAATAGATTAAAATCATTGTTGACATTTAAAAGATGCACCTTTTTATTATAATTCGCTCATTTTTACAATAAACACACCTTTTTTATTATTCTCATCAATTTCGCAAAAATATTCCAATCTTTATTATAAATTTAGAATGTTTACATCAACGAGCCCTTTCCGAGATTCTAACTGTTAATGAACGAAGTGGCCGAGGATATATACCACAATGTTCCTCTGAAGGCCAATTCGAACCGAAACAGTGCAGTCGAAATGGTCTGGTTTGTTGGTGTGTGGACCGTGTTGGTCGCAAAATTCGCGGCTCTATGGGAGCTGCCGAAAATGTTAATTGTACGAATATAGATAGTCGTCAATCAGTTGGAAGAAGCTTAAACAAATATGGTAAAGAATGTGAACAATTGGAATGCGCTGCTGTATGTGAATACGGCTTTAAATTGGATGAAGATGGTTGTCATACTTGCAAATGTGACGATCCATGCGATGGTTATATGTGTCCTGAAGATGAGGAATGTATAAATGTTAAAGAGTCCAGTTGCACTGATTTCTTATGTCCAACTTTACCAGTTTGTAAGAGATTTTCTCTTAATTTTGTTCAAATCAACTACTATTCGATTTTAAATAGGTCGCCCAAAAGCTGTATACGCAAACCCATGTGAACAAGGTACTCCATTAACTGATGATTTAAGTGGAGCTCCGGTGGCTTGTGCTCTACGCTCCGAAGAAGGTACAGTTTGTCCCTCAACATACGAATGTACAGCAGTTGCAGGATCTACACAAGCTGTTTGCTGTCCAAAAGTTGAAAATGAACCCGAGACAATGGAAGAAACCAATGACAATGAAATGAGACCGCAAACGAGTTAGTTTTTTTAATAAAAAATTTAAATAAATATAACTTTTTTTCTTGTTAGTGTGTGAATATTTGCACGATTTCACGGACAATATGGAAGGCACCAGAGAAGGGATGCGTTTGGCAATTCCAACACCAGAATGCGATGAGGGAGGCGACTATTTGGCGATGCAATGTGAAAAATCTGAATGTTGGTGTGTAGATCACTTTGGTACAGAAATACCTAAAACTAGAGGACAAAGTAATGCTACCAAAAATTGTACTGAATTACGATCCTCCATGGATTGTTTGGATCTAACTTGCCGAATGGGATGCGAATACGGTTTTGTATTGTCTGAAGAAACTGGTTGTCCGTTGTGTCAGTGCCGTGATCCTTGCAGTAATGTTCAATGCAGTAAAGGAGAACAGTGCCAATTGGTCGAAGTCAGTTGTATGGATCACTATTGTCCATTGGTACCCGCTTGTTTACCGATAAAAGTGGGCCAGTGTCCATACTTAGTGCCAGCAACATCGACATCGTGCGATTTTGAATGCAATTCCGATATGGCTTGCAATTCAACGATGAAATGTTGTTCAAATGGTTGTGGAACTCAGTGCGTTGAACCACTTTTACTAACAGGTATACTTTATAGTTGTATTTTACTTGTATATTTTATTGAATTACTTTATAGCTTGCCAGCATCAACGCACAATTGCCCAATACCAAGCCCACGAATCTGGCATTCCTGCTGGAAAAGTCTACATTCCAAAATGTCTTGAAGATGGCTCGTACGCTCCGAAACAATGTAATCCACGCACCGATGAATGTTGGTGTGTTGATTTCCGAGGCTTTGAAGTATCTGAAACAAGAGTAAAATCTACAAAAGAAATCTCCTGCGATCCACCGCCAAGTTCTGAAAATTGTCCACTATATCATTGTATCAAAGATTGCGAACATGGTTTTAAGATGGATGACAAAGGCTGTAGAACGTGCGAATGTGTCGATCCATGCGAAACAGTGCAATGTAGAGGTGATGGTGAACAATGTCGATTAATTTCCGTTGAATGTGTTAGTTGGCCATGTCCTTCAATTCCAATGTGTCTTCCCAAGAAGGAGAATCCTTGCCAAAATGGAGAACCACTGAAAACTTCCAATAGTGATGACTTTATGACTTGTGGCCCGGAATCCGAAAGCTGTCCCACTTCACATAAATGCCAACTGAGTCCTGTGGGCGAATATGCTGTTTGTTGTCCGAAGCCAAGTGAGTATCAAACAAGTACGTAAATTTTTCACAATTTTTACCACCACATTTTAGGAGATGTATGTTTCGAACCATTGGATAAAGGCAAATGCGAAGACGACTATGCAGTAATAAACACAACAAGATATTATTTCAATCCACGCATCAACAAATGTGAACCATTCATTTACACTGGATGCCAAGGAAATCACAACAACTTCCATACAATTGAGATATGTAATGGCGTTTGTCCAGTACTAAGTCAATGTGAACGTTTAAGGGAAAAAAATCAACGTGCAGCTGAACGGTACAAGAAACCAATGTTTACACCACGTTGTGAACCAGACAGCGGTGTATGGCAGGCAGTGCAATGTTTGGAACATGTTGGTGTGTGTTGGTGTGTAAATCCACAAGGCGAACCTCTGAAAGGCACTTTAACGCGGGGTGCTGAACCGGAATGCAATTTCAGACAAGCTAGAAATCGTGCAAATGATCGTTCGGACATTGTTAGTGAAGCAGATTTAGGTAAAAACCCACACTTAAGCTTCTGACATTTAATTTTTTTATACACGTTGTGATTTTTATTTTATAACTTGCAGTACTAGAAGAACTAATGATGCAAATTGGCTCTATCAGCGATGAGGATGAACCTGAAGATCTAATGTCCACAGATAACAATATAAATTGGATGATAACACCTGTGGTACGTTGCCAAGCTTTGGGTGGACAATGTGATGAGGATGGAAAATTTTTACCTACACAATGCGAAGACAGTACTTGTTGGTGTGTTGATGAAGCTGGCAATCAGTTGCCACATTCAAACACGTTCAAACAAGGCAATCAAGTTTGCTGTATGTAGCCACAATTTAATTAGAAATAACAATAAGTAAAAGTTGAATTTTTTAGGGTTTACACCATTGGAGAGTGTAGAAGTGACTTTAGGATTCCGTGGTGAATTTGATGATATCACTGCTGTACCTGTTATAAATCAAATTACAAAAATTATTAAGAATTTAAACGGCAACATTAATAGCGAGGGCTTAAAAGCTGAAGTTACACCAGATGTTTTATATATAAAATTCAATTTAATTGGTAATAATAAAGTTGATGTTGCGTACACGTTAGAACAAATGGTGATGCAGCAAAGATTACCTGGTTTAACGGCAGATATAACGCGATCTAGAGTTATTCATAAACTATTTACACCTGAAGGATTGTCGCCTGATAATATTGTTGCAATGGAACATCGTGAAATTGTTTCCCAATCACCAGTTTCAGTTGTCGCTCCTTATCACACCGCCATGATTGTGATTGCAGCCGCTTCAGCATTCGTTATTTGTGTACTCACTTTGTTAGTCACATTATACAGAAGAAAGATAAACAGTTTATCAGCAAATAAATTAAGCAATGATCATCAATTTCTTTCCAACAACAGACCAATATACATTGAACTACCAAACGAAAAGTATACTTCTGTATCACCAGAACTGAATGACAAGAAAACGTAACTTACCTTAGGATTTTCTTTTTCAAAATTGTAATATATTTTCAATTCTGTTTGTATCATTGCAATAAAGAATATATCTTATACATATAATTTGCCATTTGAATAAATTTCGGAGTTACATTTGTTGTAGTTTTTTAGATTTGAATATTGTACTGGATAATGGAAACAGTTTTTGTTCAAATGGCAAAATAAATATATATTTAAGTTAATTTATAGAAATAAAATAAAAATACAATCTTTTGGTGTTTTATTACATTCATTTACGTATCATTTTAAAAAAAAAGTGTTTAGAAAATGCATCATTATATTAACATTATTCAGTATAATTATGTAGGATTTTCAGTTTTTAAGTACATACAGCATATGACTAGTACTTTCATTGCATTGTGGACGATATTTCCGAAACCCCTTGTATACATGTACACTGTATTTGGAATGGTTCTTTAAAACTTAAAGAATAAATGCTCAGATTAAAAAAATAATAGTGCTTCTAAATCTAAAATATTTAGTTTAAGAATATACAAAATAACAGCACTCATAGAATTTAAATTTTTTTTATCACCTTAAAAATATTACTATTAATAGAATTGAATACTGCTTTCTAAAAACTATTCTTATTAGGCCACAACAACTATAAGTGGTTTTACAACATTTTAGCTAAATTTATAAGTTTACAAAAATATTGTAAACAAACCTTGTCAAATTCTTTATTTACTATAGTAAGTCCAAAAATTTCACATTCACTATTGTCGTAAAGTACCAACTTTCCTTTTGTGATTACCCTTTTTCTTTCTTGTCTCAGAATGTGATGAACAAGTTGACAATGTCGGTGATGTGCTGTTGCTATTCGAATCATCTAATTGAAGGACATTTAAATGTGCTAAAGCATCCTCATCGTCAAGTTTCGGTGTTAGTTTTTTCGGTGAATATTTTTTTGATCCAGATGCCGAAAAAGTTCCTATAAAACATACGCTTAATATTTACAAAAGTAGATACAAATAGAATTAAACCTTTATTCTTTTTGCCTTTATTTCGCTTTCCCTTTTCGCTCCAATCTGGATCTGAATCTTTCCCATCTTCGCTGCCTTCATTCTCACTGTGTGCATCACTATATGTATGCATGTATGAAGAATTACTCTGTTCTCTGCCATCAGATCTTTGTTGGCGATTCGATGATCTTGTTGTAGGTCGAGGAATTTTCATGCACTGTGCTAAATGTACACGAACATTGTCTGCTATTCTCAATGGTTTTGCACATATAGGACAAACAACAATGTTGAATCGATTTCCACTGTAGTGTATTTTTTGGTCTTCTTTGGCGATTTCCGACATATCCACAGTTAAATCATAGGAATCTGTTTTGAATTTACGATGTTGATCGAATATTATGCCTAATGTTAGTTCGTCTATCAAGTTGTTCAAAAAATTTCCAACAGAACGATGCAATAGTTCTTCATTATCCACTAAATCACTTAAATCTCTAGTTAAATTTTGAAATAATTGTTCTTGACCTGTTGAGTAACGTCTTGACATTTTTTTTTAAATTTCCCACCAAATTGTCAATAAAATCAAAAATAAATCTTTTAGTTTTTCCCAATATTATTTTATTAAACAAATTATGTGCAATGTATTTAAGTTTTTTCCAAGAACAACTAAAAATAAGAATCGTTTTAATTTAATTTTTAAACAAATTTAAAATATAACCTTCAAGCTCTCTGACAGTTTTCTTACAAAATTACTGTTATTGCCAATTTATACAAAATTAAAAATGAAAGTCACTAAAGGACAATCTTGAAATTGCACATTTATCAATAAATCCTCACAAAAAAACTTAATATATTTACATCTACTTGTTAATCATTTATTTATATTTTTTTTATAATAATAAATTTGTTATTATTAAATTATTACATAATCACAATGCATTACTCTAATGTTCATTCGCAGCTCCGAGCAAACACCATTTCTTTCTATTTAACAAAAGAGAAAAAGATAGATTGTTTAGTGGAGTACAACGAGTGCTTAATACAACAAAGCTTTCACCCTAGAATAGTCCTAGGAGTGCAAGTCCTATCGTTGAACCTTTGATAAAGAGGTCTTTAAATTAAAACCCAAGTTTAATTGGATTATAAAGTATTGTAGCAAATTAAAAATGTTATCCAGGGCCTCGTTATTGTCAGGTAGGCCTAATAAATGAATTAATTATAAATTTACATAATACCAAACGAATTGAGACTGTCCAATGTGGAATTTTAGGACAAAGTTCCAAAGCCCTTGTTGCTTTTGCTTCAAGAACCACCAGCACAACGGCTGCAAAAAATGCTGCTGCAGATGATTCTCCAGCTCCTGTTCCAAGACTTGTACGTAAATTTGCATTTTTTCCATTTACTGTTGTATAATCATTAGAATTTAGATCAGAATGGAACCAGGTAAAGTTCGTTTGGGCTTTATACCAGAGGAATGGTTTGAATTCTTTTACAAGAAGACCGGCGTAACTGGTCCATACACCTTGGGTGTAACATTATCCACTTATTTAATAAGCAAAGAAATCTACGTAATGGAACATGAATACTACAGCGGTTTGTCCATTTTGGTGATGGCCGTATTTGCCATTAAGAAGTTTGGACCATCTGTGGCCAAGTTCCTCGACAAAGAAATCGACGTAAGACAGTTACAACATTTTAGTTTTTTTACTCTATTGGTCTATTAATAGGCTTATGAAAATGAATGGAATTCTACTCGTGAAGCAGAGAAGGATTTCTATACATCGGAAATTGCCAATGAAGAGAAAAACCAATGGAGATACGAAGGACAGAATTTGCTTGTAAATGCTAAACGAGAAAATGTTGCAATGCAATTGGAAGCTGAATATCGCGAGCGATTACTTACTGCTTACACGCAAGTTAAAAAACGTTTAGACTATCAAGTGGAAAAACAAAATATTGAACGCAGAATTGCCCAGAAGAATTTGGTCGATTATGTTGTGTCGAAAGTTCGTTCATCAATTACACCAGATCAAGAAAAACAAAACATCAATAGATGTATTTCAGATTTAGCTGGTTTGGCTAAAGCTTAAATTACAATGATTTTATGAACATAATTTCCGTAAAATAGATTTACATCCAAGTTCTGTAAAATATCTTTAAATAAAATATATAAAACAATTGAGAAAATATTTATTTGTTTTAAAAAATTATTTACATATTGTAAGAATTATTTAATGACAAGTTCTTCCTGTTCGTATCTTGTAATTTGCTAATTTGTTCCAAATGAACACTAATGTCTGACGTATTCTTATCAATCCATTGTAAAGAATTCATGTGTGCATTTAAAATTTTTCCAATTTGGGTAATCTACAAGAAAATAATGAATATATAAACAAGTTTTCCAATTTCAATATTTACCGGATTGGTTGACTCTTCATTTTTCTGTACTTCATTAATATGTTCAATAATTTCTTTCAAATCCTCGGACATTTGCTTTAATTGTGAATCAACCATTTCAGAAAACTGATACATCTGATTTCTATCGATATCAGTAACGGGAATTTCCATTAGTTCCTTTTCCAATGGCGCAATTAACTCTTCTAGTTCACGTTGCTGTGCAAGAACAAAATCCAATTCATGGTCAAGTTGAGTTTGTTGTTGTTTGACTCGTTCAATGCTGCTGTTCAAATTTAAAATCTTTTCACCATTTGAAATCAACAATGTATCCCAAGCGTTTAACTGTTTCGCTTGATTAATAAAGAATTTTCCCTGTTCTTCTAAATCAATTGTCCATTTATTGATCGAATCCTCTAATTGACCAAATGTTATAGCGTCAGTTCCAGTTGTGGGTAAGGTCGTAGCAACACTAGATGTTGTTACAGTTGAAGTGGCCCCTAAACTTAAGCTAGGCACCGAAGAAGTGGCACTTGTAGCTGTGGTTGTCGTAAGACTGAAGTTTAACGTCGGTGCTGCTGAAACTGTCGAAGTTAATGACGTCCCAACAGTGGTAGCAGATGGCAAAATTGGTGTAAATGTTGTGCTAGAAGTAGTAGCACCTGTAGTACCCATACCAAACTTTAACGTACTTGCAGCAGACGCTAAAAAGAATTTTTTTCAAACAACAATACAAATTAACCAATTTATCATTTATACTTGTTCCTAACAACGTCGGTGCACCAGCGGCTGTTGCAGGAGTCGCTCCAAAACTTAAAGACGGGGCTGTGGAAGCTGTAGATGGTGCATTTGAACCAAATGAAAAGCCAGTTGCAGAAGTGCTAGTTGGTTTTCCAAACAAACCAGATGGGGGAGCATTAGCTACTGGAGCCCCAAACAATCCAGTCGTTGGTTTGTTTTGTAGCAGAGTTTTAGTATCTCCTCCGGCTGAAGGATTCATTTGAAAACCGGTAGCTGCAGTTGCTATAATTGAGGTTAAAATGTTTTAAGGCATTTTTTTTAAAAAAGCTACGTACTTGCTGGTGCAGAACTGCTTGCTAAGGAAAATGCAGTTGCAGTCTTTGGTGGATTACCAAAATTGAATGACATTATTACGAAATTTAAACAATAAATCTGAAAAAGTAAATATTTTGTACACAAACTACAATAACGAAAAGTTGAAAAATAGTACAAGCTACTTCTAAGAGATGTCGTTTATACAAAAAAAAAGAGTAGAAAGAGTTGTGGAATTTTTGAATTTTTTATTGTTTTAAACAAGCTTCATACAAAAAGAAAATAACAAATAAATAACAAGTTCTAAGAAAACTCAAAATCGGAATCATCTTTATCGGACTCATTTTCACTATTCGTTCTCTTTTTCACATCAACGATTTCTTGTTGTCTCTCAAGCCACTTAGCCTTTACTTTTGCATCACTATCTGGTTCCAATTTAGGCTCAATATATTTATCCACTTCATCTAAATTCAAATCTTTACCCAAAAACTTGTCTGCTGCCCTATTTATAACTAACCAACTAGATGTATCTATCATCATATTTGGACATAACGGCATTTTTACATTACACTTATCCCCATCTATATCCACAGTGTCCAAATAATCGTATAACTCCGGTACAACTTCTCCTCTAACAGCTGATTTACATTCATTTTCGCTGTATTCTGCTTTTATTTCACAACTATATGGTAGAAAAACGCCCAGGAAATATTTGGATGATTTTTTCGATATCGGAATTAGTGCCATATATTGAGGATTATTGCCTTTATTGTACACTCGTTTTGCCAATGCATACATATTCAACTCAATCAGACGATCAATAATGCTAAAAAACACTTTAGACGTTTTTGAATCCTCGTTTTTAGATAGAACGATATAACTTGGACCTTTCATAAAAGTTTCAGGAATATTTTTAGACTCAGTAAAACCAAATAAATTAAAACTTCGTTCAGAATCTACCTTAAATTTCTTTTCATCCTCAATTGGGACGAATTTGCTATGAAATAGTACACCTTTAACCAAATCTTCTGGAGGAACATCAACGACTTCTTCTTGCTGATCAATATAAGTTATTTCATTCGCTATATTTCGAGTACGCGACTGAGTTTTCAATAAATTTTCATACTTTAAGATGCGAATCGTCGAAGTGTCCAATGAAAGTTGAGTGCCAATTGTTAAAGGTACTGGCCAAGGTTGCATTCCTTTTGGATTCTGATAAGATAGAAATAAATGTGCTCCTATTTCCGCCTTACATAAAATACTGTTGTCTGTTTTTGTAACAATATTCTTAACTATCGTCAAATTATCATCCTTTTCCGGTACTTTAAGTTGTTTCATCCAATTTTCAACGTCTGTGGCGCTTTTAAGCATTTTCGATGGCGGATCTATTTGAGCTCCAACGAAATAAATATATAAATCATTTGCTTTTATTTTTTCAATGATTTCATTGGATATTTTTTCTTTTGTATTTGTGTCCGTGTTTAACGTGGAACTAAAATCGGATAGAAACAATAACTGAGACGTTATTATGTTCGATGTTTGTGATAAATTGAAAATACAAAAATTTAATGCAAATAACAACGAATATAACCAATTTCCATTTGCTGCTGATGAATTTTCGATAACTTCGTAAATTAATTTAGTATCCCAACCACCAATCTCATCATTGATGTATATATGTTTACCTTTGGTATTTTCAGTTTCATTTTCACTGTTTATTAGTAATAATCGTACTTCATCTTTTACTCCCATGCATTCTTTTATTAATGCTATCTTGAGGAGTGCTTTCAGAGGCAGGTCTGACTTATTTTTGCAGTCATATATAATTACTATGGAATTTTTTTTAGCAAGGGGTGGCATTATACACTTCTTTAAACAGTTGTTACAGAATAAATATGTTTCTTCGAAATGTTTATAAATTTACAAATTTTTAAAAGGTTATGTTTATAATCTTACAGATCTCTGTAGAATACAGTAAACTATAAATTACAAATTACTGTTAGTTGCAGAATCCTGTAATTTACAGATTACTGTAAAGTACAGATTTCTTTTTGTATTGATAAGTCCGATTCCTTTTTTATTAAGGAACTACTTTGAACAATTGGCCAAAGATGGCAGAGGAAGAATTATTCAAAAAAAAATTTAAAATTTAAAGATTTATCGAAATAATTTCTTTAAATGTTTAAATATCTGAGATACGATAATTCGTAATACACCTAATACATAGTAGCCAACTTATAACTTGTACTTTAACTGTGTAATATGTTTTTTGCATAAATTTATCTTTGCTAAAAAAAAGTAATACCTAATTATTCAAAATTTTTACGAAAGTCCACTGACTTTTATTTTAAATTTTAAGTTATCAACTAATAAATGTTCCTTCAAATTAATAATTCTCTTTGAATTTAAACACAATCTTCAATGTACATACCAATTCTACTTATATTCGTTCTTTGTCGTTGTTACCATAACAACAGCAAGCAACTTTTTTAAACACAAACAAACCATCAAAAAATTATCGAAAATGGCACCCATAGAGGTAAAATAAAACCTAATATTTTGCTTATTTAGTAAACTAAAATTCTGATTTAGGATACTTTTGGAGAAACGAAAAATACAATAATATTTAACGCATCTAAACAGGAATTATTTAAATTAAACGATAATTTTAAAACATTTCAGAGAAAACTGAAAATTTATTGGAAAGTTATAATGTAAGTAACTTACCTATATTATACCTACTTATAATTCTAAATTATAATGTGTTAAAAATTTTTTATATTTATATTTTTTAAGAAATAAAGATGAAATTACAGCACAGTTATTACAGAATTGTACTTTAATAATTTTGGCTGGCTCCCAAAATCCATTCGAGGAGAGTGAATTAAACATTTTAAAGTCTTATTTACAGAATGGGGGACGTATTTTGGTGCTTTTATCTGAAAGCAATGAAAACGATACTGGAAATGTGAATATTTTACTTGAAGATATTGGAATCGTACCAAACATGGGTACGAAAAATAATTGTACCTATATTGCATATTTACAAATTAATTTCCAATTTTCCATAATTGGTTCAATTCATTATTATAGATTGCTTAATTCGCACCCATTACTACAAGTATTTTCATCCGAAGGAGTGCTACATCGGTGACAGTGATATAAACGCATCTCTAAATAAGGATAAAACCCATCTGAATCTCGTTTACCCATTTGGGTGTACATTGAATGTAAGTAAGCCGAGCGTTGTGGCGTTCACGAGCGGTTCTGCTTCATTTCCGGTCGACCGACCCTTGGCTGCTCTCTATTTTAACGAAAATACCGGTTCGTACGAATAGAATATGCCTTTTATATAGTGTGCATTTTATGGAGACTATACGTTTTTTATTATTTATTTTTAGGTGGGCGTTTGGCCACTCTTGGCTCCGGTTACATGTTTGCCGACAAATATATTGATCAGGAAAATAACGACAAGTTTCGTGAGATGATCTTCGACTTTTTAACAGGACAAGAAGTTGTTAAATTTGCACCGAGCGATCACGACGATATCGACGTATGATTAAAAACATGAAAATTAAATTTTTCTTTGCATTTTTGTTATTATTTTACAGAATCTTGAATATCAAATTGTGTCCGAAACGGCTATATTAGCAGAAAAACCAAAATTATGTTTAACAGATGCTGTCAGTCATACAATGCTTATAGATTATACGAAATTATTCGATCATAAAATGTATTCCATGAACACAAACTTGGGTAATAATAATGAAGCGTATTTTGACAACAATTTCGAAACATTTTTTTTCAGTTCCTGAAGCTTTGAAATTATATGAAGAGTTGGGTGTAAAACATCAACCTCTGAAAATAATTACACCGAAATTTGAGGCCCCTTTGCCACCCCTGCAGGCGGCTGTAAGAAAAATTCTATTCGAAACCCATATAATTCAGTCTTTGTATTTTGCGTGTGTGTAGGTATTTCCGCCATCGTTTCGTGAATTGCCGCCGCCGCCCCTCGAACTGTTCGATTTGGATGATGCTTTTAGTTCAGTATTTTCAAAGTTGGCTCAATTCACTAACAAGTACATGATGACGACTACATCGTCCGATCAACATTCCGACAAGGATCTGGACTTTTACATTAAGGAGTGTGCGAGGATCGTTAAAGTTGACGGCAGTGGCGTTGACGACATTGGAAGCAGCACATCAACCGATATACTCTACGAAATTGGATGCCAAATTGCCGCTTTCAAGAGTATCGAGACTATTAAATAGTTAGGAGAATGTTCAAACTTGGCAAAATATATTTAATAAACTGGCTTTTGTTTCTTTTTTATTCATTTTTAATATAGGAGAATTTTAATGATGTAAAATAATTCCTGTTCTATTATGAGTGTGTAAACAGCAAAGTCAGTTATAATTCACATTCTAAAAACCACAACGAGAATTTCTATTTTCTACTAGAAAAGTGTGTGGACAAAGGAATGATATTGAAGAAAATTCACCCTTGCTGATGAGAGAATGTGGATGGGCATCTCTTATAGTGTATGACTTGTTGTAGGGAGATGAAAAGGGTTGCTGGGTCATAGGTCTTTACTGGACCAACGATGAAACTGACTAGACGAGATATCGCGATACTTTAACGGTTTAATTCAACAGGTTTATGTTGATATGTGACGTCATTCTTACATTAAGTGTTTAGATTTAATGGAAGCTGATGGTATTGGCGCCATAATAATCTCAATATTATAATTATATCACCATATAAACGATTTTCAACTGTAGTGGTATAATACAAACCACTAATTATTGTTCCAGGCAAACAGATTTAATGGATTTGTTGATGAAATTTACAAATTGTACTGAATTTTACTTGGAAAGCAAGTTAAAAAATAATGTCGATTAAGAAAGTTCTTATCTAATGCATGGTAGAATTTGATCAAAATGAATCAACACCAGAACAGTGTATATCTATAACAATCGCGTCTATTAATATCGAGTTGAGCGGCCCCCCATGAAGTCCCAACAACAGCATCTCATCATCTTATAAGGAATAAAAGTGAGCGTAACAAAGACAAGAAACTGGTTTCGACTAAATACATAAAAGACATATACTAAAGTGAGTGTGTCCGCTTTAGAATCGAAATGAGAAAAGAGAATTGCTTGATTTGTACGGGCGGAACAATTGTTTGTATACATATATATGTGTTTGGACCGGCCAGGATGTGGATGCACACACATTCTCTCCTCTTTGGACCAGTTCCAGTGAATTAATCTTGTCGGTGTGTGTGTGTGTGTGTAACGGTCATTGATTATATGCGCGAGAAGTTTTATATGCTTGTAACGGACTGAAATATCCGGTGGACACGTAGAGAACACTCGATTTTTGAATATAATCCATCCCAACAGCCCAACACCATTTTTATACCATTTACTACTTTTCGTATTATTTTCTTGGAATTCTTCCTGTAGGTGTACTAATTCGTACCTGTGGTTCTATACCAGTGAGCCCAAATTTAGATCCAATCTTTCTGTCTACTGGACAAAAACTCTGATATCAGTATAATAAGCGAAGAGAATATAAGTATGACGGCAGCAAAAATTCAAGTTGAACAAAAAAAAATGTAAACGTACACAATTTTGTTGGAAACTTATTATATGGTGATCGTGAATATTCGCTGAGAATGAGAGATAGCGGGAATTGCAATGCTGTCGCCGCTCACTCTCTGATAGTTAATTAGACGAGCAGATGCGGTCACATGGCCATTGTCGTCGCCAACTACTAGTGTTACTTGTATGGCTGCCGCCTAACACATTATCTCCGTTGTTGTTGAAGTTGTTGTTGTTGTTGGCTATGTTTTTCGGTCATCATCCGTTGTATGATTGAATAGATCTTACTAAGAATATCGTCTGGGAAACGAGAAAGCAACGTTTTTTTTTAAATAATGACTTGCACTCTGTTTTTCTGTTCTGAAATAGATTTCGAAATTTCAGGATTAACTGAAACACATTTCAATTTGACCGTTTAGTTCAAAAACCGCTTTACTGTCAAAATAAAGATAAATAAAACCAATTTCCATAGACTTTACAGTAAGTTAGTTAGTTAGTTAGTGTCCGTTAGAATTTGATTTTCTAACATATGGTAGTATTTAACTGGAGTTTAAAGTGCTGATTGCTTGATTTACAATATAAAAAGAGCGAGATAGAGATAAAGTACATATTCGACTTGATGATGATGATGATGATGATGATAGTCGACTGGCACTTAGCTAATTGTTGGCTATGACTAGCTTGTACACATTACTGGCGGTTAGATTGTCTTTCCAGGGCTGGCTCATATTAGTATACTTACTATTAAATGAATTAAACATTAGATATTCAATTTAAATTCAAAATAAATTGTAAAATTGTACTTAATAACAAATACGTTTTTTTGTGACAATTCAAAATGATGGAAAGTTAAATATTCGTATTGATGAATGGTGTTATTGAGCCGGCCCTGTGCCTTACTTAGTCGTCCGTTGTTACGCTAGAATGAGAGAAACGCATGATGGCACAGCAGATGGTCTCCGCCATCCGCTTGTAACCTCGTTCACCCCCTCATTTTCGTCGCCGTCACCACAGGACGTAATAGGCTACTTTAACATTTTTTTTTTATTGTCTTAAAATGTTCTACATGGTTCTAGATGTTCATATGTAAAATTATATGAAAAAAATCGTAACCGTTTACGAGATATTAATTAATAAAAATCAGAAATTTTCGCGCTCTTCAAAATACACGAAAACGGGGTGTCACATGACTTTCGCTTGGGTGACGTCAGAGTACACGATCGGTTTGAAATTCCTATGTAATAGCATGCATATTTACCGTTTTTTTAAATTCTAAGGATAATTGACTTTTAATATGTTATGTAATAGATATACACGAGTTAATAAAACATTAAATTAATAAGTTTTACCGAAATCGACGAGTATTTCAATAAAAATAATTGTTTTTTCAACTTGAAGTGTTAAGAATTCGGTACATATGTATACCTACTTACAAGTGGCAAGATGAAATTTTATATTAGATTTATGTATACATATTATACATATAAACAAATTATTCAAAATATACAATTATGTATTAAAAACAGCGAACATTATGCTCTGGGGTGATTTTTCCTTTAATTAAGCAAATATTATTTTCTCTTCGGAGTTGCACCCAACCAATTGCATTATCTTATCTCCATATGATTGTCATCCCAATCTAAAAGATTTTACTTATTGTTAAACAATTCATTAAACTCATAACAATGTTAATTTTAAAATAATAACAAATATTTTATATTTGTAATAACTTAATATGTATTCACTTTTGTGCTTTCACTCCGCGAACTTCTCCAAGTGCAAATGTTTCATTATTTTTAAAAAACATAGCCACCATTAGTG
>SSSI01002678.1:0-18367 GCA_004796505.1 Oryzaephilus surinamensis
GGTTATTCCTGAGTACATTTTAAGAAAAAAAGTCCTATAAAATCTTGTCCAACATCTCTTCGTTTTTGAGATACAGGGTGTTAAAGTTTTATGAAAAAATAAGGTTTTACTTAAATATTTTTGGAAATATTAGAGATATGCCTGCTAATATACTGTTTAAAAAATCTTATTTAATAGGAAATTTAATAAGGAAACTTTTGTGTCTCTTGAAATTTTTCGTTTAAATGAGTCGTTTTTAAAAAAAATGCGAAAAACTTAACACGTGTCATCAATAAATCGAATTTCAAAAAACTGGTAATTTATTTTGTCGATTTATTGATGACATGCGTTAAGTTTTTCGCTTTTTTTTTTAAAACGACTCATTTAAATGAAAAATTTCAAGAGACACAAAAGTTTCCTTATTAAATTTCCTATTAAATAAGATTTTTTAAACAGTATATTAACCTGCAAAATAAAAAGTTCCCGGGGTGTGATTCCACCCCCACCAATAAAAAATATAGTTGGGGGCGGCCGTTTTCGTTCAAATTTGGTACAAATGTGTGCCTTAATAAATAAAACTCTTCTGTAAAATTTCATTTTAATATCTCTAATATTTTCTGAAATATTTAAGTAAAACCTTATTTTTTCATAAAACTTTAACACCCTGTATCTCAAAAACGAAGGGATGTTGGACAAGATTTAATAGGACTTTTTTGCTTAAAATGTACTCAGGAATAACCTCTTATAATATGTCTACGTTATTCTGGAACACCCTATATACACCATAATGTATTATATATTTTATATGTAGATTATATGTATATTGATACAATAAAAAAACGCTATTGACTGAAAACATTGCTATAGTTAGTAATTCACAAGTTACTAGGTTTACAATTGTTTAATATTGCAACTAACAACGTTAAAGACAGAAAATGGTAGATATGGTTATATGTTTGGTAATAAATTATTATCGATATTCGTTATAATATAGCAGATTAGATGATGTGTTGGCAGAATTCGATTTAATAATGCCTGTTTGCATTTAGAACAAGTTAAGCACGTCAGTTTTACATAAAGTCGACCTATTTGATGGTTGTTTGGGATGGTGTAACTGTTTATATGTGAAAATATCGAACTTATGGCTGATTTTGATACACAGATGTGGGTTATCTTAAGTTTCCATACTCTCCCCCAATTTTACCACGTCATTTATCACAGTCACGAAACACAACCTCTATACACTTTCAATATAATAATCAAATAACAGGAAATATATACGCTAGTCGTATAAATGTTTAAAGGAAACAATCATTTTTTCTAGAAAAAATACGGAAAGCAGCTACAAAATTAATGGGCCAACCTTTAAGCTATTTTATATCATTGAAGCGAAAAAATACCATTCGATCTTATATTACAGTGTATTTTATAAAACGAAAACCATAAAAATCGTTAAAGTACAACATAATGACTTTAATGTCGTGTATAATTTAATTGTAATGTGTTCATCTATTTTTGTTTCTTTTTCTAAGCCATGCAAAAAAATAATGAAGAGCGTGTTAGCTTATCTTTTGTTAGATGTCATCATTTTTCAACACAGATAAAAGGCAACAGTAAAACGGACTTTAAATGAGTTTCAGTTTCTCTCCAGTAAAGTGGATAGAAATTTTTTAAAAGCTAAAATATGTAAAAAGTCGCTTTTAAGGTGTATGTAGTAGATAATTTAAGTTTCTCGCTATGTAAATTAAATTGCACGCAAAGTGCAAAAAGAATTATATTGTTTTTTGAAAAGAGCATTAAATTTTTTTGTAGTTTGAAATTCTGTTCTAAATTTAACAGCATCATGCATGAGTTCCGAATAAACAATACAAATTTCATGATGTAAATCATGTGGAATAATTATAAAAAGCTTGCATCTAAATCAAATGACAAACAAATAAACTCTAAACAGATTTTTCGCGTAGAATGTTGTCAATTTAAAATTGGAGACAGAATAATAAATTTTATATAGCAGAAGAGAATTATGTGGCATCCAAATGAATGAATTAAAATTATGATCTTGTGGTGAAAATCTATCATGTTTTGTGGGACTTTAAAGCAAAAATTTGCATTCTTATAAAAATCCCATTAGCTTCAGTGATGTGTTGCATATTTATTACAAATAGAGTATTAAATTATTAGTGCTAATGGTGGTAATATGGACGACATTTTACTTGGGCCCTGCTTAACATGCATCATGTTTTTGTTCTACAAATGCACCTAATTTAGTAACGCTATCACTATTTTGCACTCATGGGAATGATTTATTACATTAAGAAGGTACTTCATATTCCACCATTAATATTATACTATTTTATTTACTATCACACTAAATTTAACTCTTTTAAGTTATATTGGAAATAAAAAAATGTTTGTTCTAAGCATAATTTAAGTACCCCCCTTTCTTCCATTTTTTTGCCCACTAAAAACGTTCCCCTTTCAACATCATCATTCGTGTTAGAAAGTATAATAGGTTTCGTGCTCTATCTAAATTTGTAGCCTTGTTGAAAATTACATCAAATGAAAAACTGGTGCTTTTTAATACAGTAAACATTTATTTTATTTTTCATTTTTTGTTCCAGCACTATATAGCTATTGTATAATATGTCAGAAATTGAAAAAAGTTTATTAATATTTGTATATTATTTCTTGTACTAGATACATAATAAAAAACAAGACAATTTCAATTTCAGCAAAGATTTAACTTATAATACGTTATCAAAAACAAGAATATATAAAATTGCTTTTCTTTCATATAAGGGAACAATGCCACATTAAATAAAGGAAAAGATACATGCGGTTTTGTATATTATTAAAAATATTTAAAAAAACATTAACGAAAGTATCATTGAACGCGAAAACTGAAAGGAAAGCGTCAACGTTCAACACCAGTGAGCATCTGAAAAGAAAATTTCAACACACAATCTTGTAGAAAGTTAGAAAGACACTATCGAGCATGAAATTGCCATCGTGATTCTCTTCTGCTGTACTATAAAACTTCATTTATAACGAAAAATGTAATTTACATTTTAATCCAGCCATATTGATTGAAATCGGACCATTTTTAATTATTACATCTTTTGATCTTTTTATCATCGTCGTTTTAATGATATACCAATTAGTTTCTATTGATGTTTAATAAATATGGCGATATTTAACTGCATTTGTATTCATTTTAGAATGCATTCAGTGCGTGCGTTTCTATGGAGATTCAAACAACACATGCGTTGCTATGGAGATGAAAACAGATCGTGCATTGGTAGTTTACTATCTAAACAACAACAGTGCGAGCGTTGCTATAGTGACTAAAACAGCACGTTCGTTGCTATGGAGTGCTTTTTTCGTCTCCATAACAACGCACGTGATAAAATAAATAAATAATGATTTAAACGTTTTTGTATTCTGTTTTTTGTATATTTTGCACAATGGTTTTTGTATCTACAATTGTAATAATATTTAAATTTATGTAAAATAATGTGTCACATTCGTGCTGTATTCAGAAAGTTTGAAAATATGAAATGCACACATTGCAATGCATCAAACTATGTTGTAATATGTACATATGTGTATGTTGTTGAATTTGTTAACCGTTGTAGTTGAAAATTAAAAGGTTTTCACTTTTTTTTCTATTTTTAGATAAAACAAATATTTTTCTATCTAAAATGTTTATCTTTTATATTCGTAGTTCGAATGTAAATTTTCCTTACAGTTTTCAACTAACACCATCTTTTATATAAAAAACGAGAGAAAAGTTTAACAATTTTCATTGGCATTAGTGTGAAGAAATCGCTTGCGAACCCTGATTGGAGATGAGACATCTTGAACGGAAATCACTTTTCAATGGAACACTATTGGCCACAATAATGGAAGTGTGAAGTATCTTTTTGTTTTCAACAGTACTTCAAGTGTACCCTTTCAACTGCAGACTTACCATTAAGGATGTGCACATAAGTGCTGGCCGGCTGTGCATTACTGGGCACACACGAGTAGTTACCAGAGTGTCGTGTTGCAGCATTTGTTATAGTCAATGTGCTGCTCTTTTCACTCAATTCCGTGGTCACGTTGATCCCTCGGTCCACATCATAATTTATCATTCGATTGTTGTGGTACCAGAATACGTACGCTGGTGCTTCGGTGCTTTGCAGAACAGTACACTGCAAACGTAGACCAGAACCTGGTTTCAAATATTTTTCGGAAGGGCCTTGGATCTCGGCGCGAGCCTCTGGAATAATACGGAAATCAATCAATAAATTACAGTCATGTAAAAGTGTGATTCGTTTATATAGATGTACAATTTATTAGCTTCACTGGCCACAGTTAAATTGGTTTTTCTGTTCAGAAAATTGCACTGTAGTATAAAAAACTGTTCAGTTCGAATGCAGATTCAACAAACGTGACATTCAATGTTAGCTGACCGGTATTTTCTCTGCATATGTGCTAAGTATATGTAGTATATATTAAAATGTTGAAGGCATAAGTTTTGTAGATTTTTCCTCAATTTCCACACGACTAGTTGTTGAATTCGTCCATACGAACAACTAACATCAGTGCTAGAAAAGGGTTGTCACGGTTGAATAATTCGATAGAATTGCCTCTGAACACAAAAAGTGTTGCCGTTAAAACATATGCCACGTCAGTCTGACACATGCAGATGCTGTGCTATTTCTTTTTTTCATCCTGTTTGGTTTTGGTTTGTATTGTAAATGTGGGTGTGTGAATTTGCATCTTCATCAGTATAAAATATTGACAATTTTAGCTTTTTGGCTTATTTGTTTTTCAAATAGGAATTTATGTGCGAATGGCTTTTCTCGTTTTCCTTTCAAGTGTGATAAAGTAACATAAAAGGCTGCATTCTTTGGCGTCAAGTTATTTTTCATTTAGTGGAAAAAGAGGGTGCGTTTTGTGTGAATGTGTCTGTGGGGCTGTATGCGAATGTGAATGCTTTCTCTATACACAATATTAAAATTAAACGAAGTGGCAATGCCAACGGGGCGACATTTGGTGATGATATTACTGAATTGTTGTAACATGTGGTGGTAGTTTGAACTTGGTTTTTATGAAATTTAGGGGTGAATAGAATGGAAACGAGCACGAATTCGCTAATACTTGACAGACGCGAAAATTTTCCTACTTCTGTTGTTACATAAGCTTTATGTTAAACGCAAAATAACACCTGTAAAACCTTTAGATATTTTTCTGATTTTCTAACTTGCAAAAATTTCAGGAAAGATTATATTGCATAATAAAATTATTATATGCTAATATCGTTTCCACCTACTTCATTACAAATAATGCATATAATGAATAAATTTTCTTTACAATTTTCCTTTAACTAAAAAAATTATAGTTCACTAAGCGCTTTCCAAACAACCTATTCATATTGCTTATAAAGGAAAATTTTCCGTTTTTCCATTCCATGTATTTATATTTCAAGGCATTGTTGAGGAACAATGGAATTGTGTATATAACAAAGAAGAAAAAAATTATTTGACCAAATTCTTAAGTATCAAGCTCGTAAATTGACAGAAATCGCTTTAAACAATTCGTTAGTCAGATTTGATGGAAAATAATTTTTTTGACTTTTGTCCAGCACAGTAGGAACAGAGATTAATTTATTTTTAGTCAATAATTAGCATTTTAATAACAAAGACTAAACCATTACATTGAAGATCAATGGCAAAACGACCCCAAAACCATTCAAAGCTTTGCAGTTAAAGGAGCATGAGAAAGACAGAAAGCGAAATCCTGTTATTAGTTGAATTTAATTAACGGAACTGCAGCATTTCTGTTTGAAATTTGCCCGCAACCTATCTGTCTCTTGTAGTACGTATTATAGTCCTATGTGTAGTTAAGAAACTGGAACGGATTAAATTTATAATAGTAACTTACCAACTACATTAAGCTGGATAAAGATACTCGTTGAAGGATGAGAGGACACTTGGCACTCGTACAAGCCAGCATCCCTCTTTTGCACATATTTGATTTGTAATGTCCAATCCTAGAACCAATAAAAAATTTAGTTAGTTACATCAGTTTAAAACGGTAACATTAAAAGTTGGCACAATGCATTTTCTTTTCCAAATTAATATATAAAACGGAAACTGGTTGGTAATAAAAAAGATTCATATACAAATATGTATATTGTATGAAAAATCTGAATAGCCAATCGATTTTTATGGAATATAACTCTTTTGGACAGACACAGGCTTTTTGTATAGCCGCATTAAATATGCTCCAAATAGGCAGAAAAACACTGTTCCCTGCCCCTCTCCAGTAAACAAATCAAAGCTGGACATTGATTTATTAACATACGTTTTTGTGAATATAAAATAAACTGAAAACTGTTTTTCCTACACTTTAAATCAATTTTTTTGGCCAGTAAACAACTTCCAGTTTCTAGTCAAGAAATTGTTGTTCCTTCTTTGTTATATATTTCATACATATATATGTGAAATATATTATGTTTTCATGAAGTTTATTTGTGATGTGTCTTAGTTACGTATTCCGTTTATCCTTATTTGCTCATTATCAAGCGAAACGACACAATGTTCAGACTGAGAGTAAAAAAAATCAATAGTTGCTAAAAGTTTTGTAGACAAACTTGGAATTGTAACATAGTTATGGGGTACGTGAAAACGTCAACCTCACTGTATTACCCTCTTTCAGGAGTGTCTGCTAAACTCAACACCATCCTAACGTGCAGAACTGCTTTTACTTCCATATGTACATACAAGTTTCTGAATTTGAAAGCTACATTTTGCTAACCTAATTTCAGAAAAACTTCTTTGATATTTTATGATTGATCCAATAATACAACCGCATTCAAAGTGCAAAGAGATTAAATAAAGTCAATGAAAAAAAAAACAAGATAAACCCGGTGATAATTTTTAATTACATTTCCTTATGGTTAAAAAGCAAATATAACTGGCTATTAACCCTTTTGTCAGTAAGACAGTTGAAAACTGAAATTTAACACTAAAAGGTTGGATAGGAGATACTGTTTTATCTGACTATGAACGGGAAATCGGAAGCAATTAGGAATACGATATCAAGTAGTAGTTGGAAAATAAATGCGTAATTACGAAGGAAAGATAACTGCCACAAGATTTTCGCAGTGTTCAACCCCGTATGGCTGAATCCCAATTCGAACCATTGACACTAGAGTCAACCCCAACATATACATATAGGAATAAAAGAGAGATATGAAACAAGAAAGAAAATGGGGCACAGATGGTATTACATTGTTTTATTTTACGAATCGATCTATGTCAAAACACAAACGGAATCCAATTGAGTTGATACAATGAATTTCCACGAACAACACGAAAATAAGAACACCAATAAAAATAGGTTGGCAAAAAATATGTATATGCAGGTATGTGATTTTGGTTAAAAAGATGTTTCTACTATGTATTTATTTTACAAAGTGTATGAATTTTTAATTTTTGTAATAAAAGATGTAGGTACACATTTTTGTGAACAAATAGTTATGTTGGCAAAAAATTCGTGTTAGTTTTCTAGTGCAGCTAGAAACTTCTAATAAAAAGTATATTATTAAGTGATAATTAGATAATATAATAGCAGACTGTCATTATGATTCATTAATTAATGAAAAATTTATGGCTATTTAAAAGTTTTAAAAATTTTATTCAAAATAGAAAATTTTCAAAAACAATTTTTTAAAAAACTGCTACTTCAAAATCAAATTGAAATCTGTTCACAGATTTGACATACTAATGCCAAAATTAATTAGAAGCAACACCAAACACGGCCTGATTTGCAAAATTTAAATTTTTTCTGAGTTCTATAACTTGAAATAAAAAACCCCGCAATATTTAAATTTATAATGTCCTTAATAAAAACAATCTTTTAATTTTATAAAAAAAAAAAACAATAATTTTTCGATAGTAAAAAAGTTTTCATATACCTAGGTACTTCCTATATAGATAAATCTATATATGTACACTGAACGCCAAGTTTAAATACATTTTTATTAAAACCAATATTGTATTTGAAATTGGAATATGGATAATGGATTTTAGTTTCTATAGCTATATCGCAAGTCGAATGATTTAGCAACAATGAACTTGTGTTGTAGTGTAGATTAAAAATGTTGGTGTAGTATAACCAAATATCATTGTAAACACGACCAAAGGCTATACATATATATACCTATAGGTCTCGTTTCTGATATTCGATTAAGTGGAATAATAGCTACCACTGAATGTCTACTAGAGATAGGCCAAGTCCCATATACGAACGAGAAACGAATGAGAAATTAAATGCACACACATATGCAGCAACTCTGGATCCAGAGCATTTTATTCTGAATTTCTGACACTCTGATGAAATTTTATTTGTGTTCAGAAAAGCCATTTACTTTACACTCAGCGTTCAGTTTTATTCTATTCATTGCAATTTTAATGCATTTTTTTATAGAAGCAATTTAAATTGACGCTTTTTTCACAATCTATTAGTAGAATTTTTAGAATTTTATTAAATCGAGAAACATGTAACGGAAAGAAAAGTAATCTTTCAACTTTCGAACTTGATTACCGAATAATTATACTAAAATTTTATTAGGATGGTCATGGCAGAATTAAGTATATAATGACAGATATATTATGAAGAATCTTTACGATAAAACTTGCTGGAAAATAATACCTTTAAGATATAGAGATTACAAACTAATTTTAAATATATTATGTAAAAGTATAATATGGTAGAAGGACTTCTTTAACAAAAAAATTAATATTGTATAAAATTAATCACATGCTCAAATATTTAAAGTAAAATATTAAAATAATCTAGTATACCTCAGAATGTTGTAGGTGTATAGCTTGAAACCTTTCATCGCTGCTGTACGTTGTTAATCCAACTGTAAGTAGATGATAATCCTTCCGTCTAATCCATGAAACCTGAAATTAATTTCAAAGAGAATATAGAAAATTTTAAAAACCTTTTAATTAAATATACAAGCCAATCGTATTCTATTTTTAATATTATATTTGTGAAATCTACATTATGAAGTATGCTTTCAATTAGAGCTAAAGCTCCAACTTTTTTTAGTATTGTTACACTTAATATTAGCTGTTAAGTTAGTTTTATCCAACTATTATAAATATTAAACATGTAATAAAATTGCAAAATGCAAACATGAATTACTAGTAAAATAAATCTAATGAGCTTTAGATGGTAGACCCTTTCGGCCCTCTGTACTTCCAACAATAACACCTACAATCTACATAATCTTTCCAGCACTAAACTTTACTATCACATTAACTCTTATATAGTTTTATTACAAACAGGATTACAATAAATTTCTACTTCAATTGTCTTTACATTTATTTTTTATGTGTGAACTTTAAAAATTTTATATACTGTACATTAATGTTTATTGTTACATTAAAACTCTTTTAAATGTATTTGTGAGATTAAATAATACGTACACAACAATTCCAGGCTAAGCCTCTTTTTTAAAACACGCATAATTTTTTTATATTTTTATATAATTTAAGATTAAATATAAAACAGGAATTGTTTCCAAAAAAATACTGATAAAGTCCTTAAATACTGCTATAATTGAGTTAAGGTAATATCAACTTGTCGTATATACCAAAATATAAAATGAACCTTTCTTTTATGATTAAATTTTGTTGAAACTTTTGTTAAGTTAAGTTAATGTAAAATATAATAAAACAAAAAAGTTCGAAACTCGGTTCGAAATAAGATAGACGTATATGTAACAAGTGATTTAGGTATAGATGTTACATTTGTGACGATGTTATGATGTTAGGATGTTAAACGGCTGTTAAATTATCGAAAATTCGCTATTTGTAGACCTTTCGTAGAATCCATCTCACACATTAATTATTGTATAAATCAATTTGAGAGTAGTTGCAAATAAAAGACAAATCTTTATTCTATGGGGGTACAGAGCCCAAATTTTAGATTTCATCTTATAAGTATTAGATATTTTATTTTTAAAATTTTTTAAATATATAGAAAAACAATGCAGTGAGACGGATTCTTGTAACACTCTACATTTCCACCATTTAAAAGGCCCCTTAAGTTAATGTAAAATATAATAAAACTTCAATTCAGCAAGTTTAAAAAATAAAATAATGACTAAATCTATATTTTGAAAAATATCTGTAATGATCAATATTTAATAGTATTGTTTTTATAAACAATACTATGTATATCAGTATTCTTTTCTAATCCACAGAAAACGTATTTTAGTGATAATCATTCTAATAACAATAACCATTTCCTCCATGCACATTTTTCTCGTTGTATTTAAGTACATCCCTTAAAACCAGTTACAATAAACCCTAAACAGACCCGTTCCATTCACTTTGTCTTTCCTTAAAAGATTTTTATGCAATGTGCAGAAAGCGATTCCAAGTACTTTATTTTTTCTTGTTTTTTTTTTCTCTTTCAGCCCTTGTGTTTATATATGCCTCTATAACAATTTCACCGACAATCTATACTGTCAAATTTAGTAGGTGCGGCTTTTTATAGTGTATATAAAACATGTTTATTACTAAGAACGAGGGTGAAAACTGTAAAATTTATAGATACAGTGAAAGAGATGAAGCGACACAGTTTCCTTTTAATTGAATTGTAGAAAATAGCTATTTAGAATTACGACGACTGATAAGATTAATGTTGATTTTTTATTAAAGATTCTCGCCAGAAAAAGAATATCTTACTTGACTGATTTTTTCTTGCAGATTTTCAAATTACTGTTCACAGTTTCTTGCATACACTGGTTTGTTTAAATAATGTTTTTTTTGAAGTACATATTAGTACTTAAGATGTGTAATACGTACAAATATTGGCTTACCACACAAGCTAGAAGTTATTCTATTTAATGACATTATCAAACTTTTAACAAGTGAACTTTTTCGTTTTATCGGAAACGAGTTTAAAAGTTGAAAATCTTTTTCAGACTTAAGATTGGCATTATACAGATAATGCATAAATAGATGTTTATTCATAATACAATTTGTAAAGGTAGATGTTGATGAACTAGTACGTTGTAACATTTTTTCAGCTAATTAACTGACATTTCAATTAATTTGTGCATTTTTCTTTCATATCTCTATTTACATTTGCACTACTTATATCGTTAATGCTGGATATGGTTTTATCTGGAAATTATTAAAATGTAACATAACTCTAGTGCCGTTCTGGTTTAGTTAATTAACACTAGTTCATAGCTGATCTTAATTAAGATGTGCTTTAATTAAATTTTCCGTGATATTATCAATGTAGAAACACATTTTCTTCATCAAACGAATTCAATGTACCCATTTATAAGGAATAAATGTAATGTGATGTAAAGTCCGAATAATCCAAATGCTAAACTCTGATTAAGTTGTACGAATTTGAACAGGACAGAAAACAAGGGCCCGAATAAATAAAGTGATATTTACCATGCCGTCGCCAATGTTGTTGATTACACATGGCACTAAAGCAGTTGACCCCGTTTGTGAAGTGACGATCGTGTTGTTTTCTGTTACAAAGTGCACTGGAGGACTTTCTAACGGTGGAAACGAAGCTCCAAGCTCGTTCAAGTCCTCACCAATGCCAAGTTCTGCATCTGATTCTGGAAAATCAATTACACTATTAGCATTTCTAATCAAATTAAATCACCGCTTTCTTGACATGCAAATGGAAATCACACAAAATTTACGAATATTATGTATAGAAACGGTATCCGCCGCCATTAAATTAGGGCTGGTGGGAATCATTCAGTTTGTTGAAAATGTCTTCGGAACTCTTGATGTATTATTTTTATAATTATACATGTTTACGAGATGTAATCTAATCCACATGGTTGCACACGAAGAAATTTAATAGTAGTCTTATCGATTAATATAAATAGTTTAGATACTAAAGAAATGAAAACAAAATCTAATACATACATACAATATTATTGCTAAAGTGGAAAGATATTGTGGCACTTTATTATATTGTTTGATAAAATGAAAACTTTTCTACATACTTTCAAAAAGCACGCTGCTTACTAAAAACTTTATTATTAATTTTGAATTTTTCTAGTTTAGAACATTTTATGGAATTTTCATATTACATATAAGAAAATTTCTCAATATAATATTTTATATTAGTCTTAAGTTGGAGCATACATATTTCTCGAATCCAATTTACACATTAATAAAAGCGACGAAAATAATTTAATGCATGAACTGACACAGATTTCAAACAGATTATAAACAAGTGATACGGTTTAATTAATGTATGAGCACATAAATGCATGCATGCACGTGTAAATACTTGTAGGTACGTCAAATACAAACAATACTTTTTAGTTTATTTATCTCAAAACTGCCTAAAGATTTGCTACATGTATGCTATTCGTACGAAATACGAATATGTGTTCTTGTATTATATGAAATCCTTTGTTGTTGCACAACAGTTGAAACATTTACCTGCGAATTACTGAGCTAAATATTTAGAAGGTGCCGAGTTCCTCTTACAGTTTTCCTAAATTAATCCGTATATTCACCCCCAGTTTGAAGATAATCTCATGTAGAGAAATTCCTGCTATTATTGTGATGCTGATGGTATAAAAACCGTTCATCAAATTAGAATTTCCAAAGTTATAATTCAGTGTGAGCAAAATAAGATTAAAAAATGAAAGTTTTACGTTGTATCAACATAAAATATTTACATATTAAATTGTAGAACTTTTCTTGTTAATAATATTTGGTACCAAATATTGTATTTTAATTTTCTATACCTAATATTGATGAAACAACTACCTGTTGTTTTGGAAGAAAACTTGTCATGCCCAAATATTTACTTTGTTAAAATATATTATACGTATAGCTAAATTATTTGGAACAAAGCTATGTGGGTTCATATCTAAAATTTTCAACAATGTTCTAAAAATGATTTCTAAGTTCTGCCTCTACCATCAGTTTATCAGGTACCTAGGTACTTATTTAAATATTTATTTAAATTTGTTCGACATGAATTTTCATTTTAAATTAAAATTAATTCACTAAATTTTACTTGCTCATATAAAAGTATGACAATTTTATATACAAATTTTAATTAAAAAAAAATGCTGTAAAAATTAGCATTTCTCTTGATGATTATACACTGATACTACGGAAATGTGTACGTAGGTAACTAATTTTTGCTTTTGTGTAAAATTAATTAGCAGCTTTAATAATTGCTTTGTATAAAAAGCAAAATAATTTCATTATTTGTTTCTGTTATTACAACACATAAATTATGATTATTGCACAGTACAAGTTTACCATTAAAGTATCGATTAGTAAAAAATATATCAATCCCGAAACATAAAACATATTACCATCAAACGTACATTATGTATAATTTGATTTCGGCTTGAAAAGTAACGAAAACACTTCCTTTTGAATTTCATGATCTCTCAATTGTGAAAATCTATTTATAAATCCCTCGTAAATGTAGTATACGTGAAAGCAGGCGCTTTTCTGAAATAAAATCCACGCTTCCTATTCACTTCTGAAAAGAACTTTTTTTAACTTGGCATACATTTAGACCGTAATTTCCGTATACCTAAGTAAGAAAATTAATAAAAAGAAATGCTCCAAGATAGTGGAAGAATTCATATGTACATATCCATATGATCCAGTCTGAATGTAATTGAAAGAAATGCCAAACTTTTTTTATGAATAAATTCTACTTAAATTATGTTGAATTGTGTGTGCGACTGCAGGAAAAGTGTGAAAAGAAATTGTTTTTGAATTCATTTAAATGGAAATAATTTGAACTTATCTCACATGGGTGCAATGAAACACCAGAAGAATTGAATTCTAAAACAGGGAATTAAAAATACCGTTTTCATTAAAAGCGTAATTGACAATAGTTTTTGTTCAATTACTTGTGAGAAAATTTGCGATAATGTGTGAATAGTTTGAAGCTGTACATTTTATAGATTAGTTGCAATTGAGTCAAATTTGTAAAACGCCACATTTCTAACAATAGTGATAAATGCTCCAAAACCCTGTGCAGAGTAGTTCGGTTTCTATATTTATATGATTACGGCCTTAGTTTCTAAAGAGACTGTGTGCAACTGGCCATTGGGAAAATGTCATTTCTGTCTGTTGTACAATATCCGGATACTAGTTGGCAACCACCTTATAACTTGTAATGCCCAAAATGACACGAATGATGTGTGAACGGAAATTAAGTTTTGTTGGTATTTCCAAACGTTTTGTACGTGGCCATTTATCTGTATAGCTAACATCCATGTTATATTTGTATCATGAAATGAGTGACATTCATCATATTTGCAGACTTTTGTTTAAATAGTCTCGCATGTCGGACGTAATATTTGAAAAGCTCTCGTTTAAACAATTTACAATAAAATCTGACTTTGAATCAGGCTAACAACATGAATAAATTATATGTGCAATTTTATGATCCGCTGAAATATTTTCAAATAGAAATTTGTTTTAGGACACGAGGTAGGAAAACCATAAATATTCAGTTGTTAATTTAAGTAATTGAATCGTTTTTCTTGAATTGAGGACATTCTATTTACGAGTACAACAAAACGGTTTTTACAAAAAGAAACTTTGAGAGTAGTAGTTATTTCATCATTTGAATATTTAGCGCAACTGCCAACACAAACACCATTCCTACAATAATAATCTTTTGGCATAGAAAAGTATAAAATAAATTTTCCGATCAAATCGGATACACCACATTCTAACATCCTTAAAATACAAAACAATGATATCTGTATATGTATATCTGCTCTGCCTTATTCAGAATTGTTTGCGCCAGAAAAACATCTGGTTAATGTTTAAGAAAACCGGATACGCCAATAAAAACAGTTCTCATTTTTATTGCGCGTAAAACAAAAAGAAATTCCCCATTATTTATTTCAATGTATATCCATTAGCGAATGAAAACATAAAGTAATTTTTGTTTGTATGCTAATGAAGTGGAACATTTGTCTTTTGTGCGTGATGTTCTCTCTTCTCTTTTGTGTTAAAAGTAAAAAACGGAAGAAATTTGATTATAAAATGGTGAAAGAATCTTTTATCTTTGTTGCAAGATGGAAACTAAAAGAAGCAAAATGAAAAAGACAACCCAACACAGTGAGAACAATAGCATATAATTAAATAGCATTTATGATTCCAGCACTTTCTATTCAAAAGTTGGAAAAGTCTTTCAATGTAATGAAAATGAAAGTGTCTGATAAAGGTGATGGTGTGGTAAAAAAGGCACTGGCAAGTCAGTGTGTATAGGAATTTGCCTGGACACAAGAAACTATTTTGTTAAACGAAATTGAGGTCTTCTGAACTGAACTAATCCATGGATGCAGTATATAGTGAGACGGTTTTAAAACGAAACACGTGAAATTACATGGCGTTCCCTTACATCATCATTCATTACGTTGCTTCATTCTGTTTATACACTTAATCCTAGTCCTCTATATACTCTAGTTTGTTAATCCTGTTTCATGTTGTCCCTTTCATAGGATGACGCCCAAGACGGATGTCTCTTTAGCAAATTGTGTTCTAATAAATTTATATTTCGTTCTAAGTGCCAGCCAAGATACGTTTGGGGTTACTTTATGTTATAGCTATAAACTGTATAGCTTTAAATATGGCTGTTTTGTTTCTTGTTAAATGGCTGTTTTCCAGATGAAATTCTGAACGTAAAAGGATTCTCGTGTCACGCCAACATTACAACATACATAGTAAAAATTGTACACAAATGTGTCAAAAATCCTCTTTAGAATCGTTGTAATAGATTTTATGATTATGTTGAGAAAATTTGCTAAAAGTGAGTGAAATACTTCAACAACTGACGCCTTACATTATATTGTAATTATTGAAGTCCAAAAGGTTTTCTAATGAATATAGTTAGTAGAAGCCAGAAATAGAATTTGGAAGCATGTTAAAGTAAATCTCAGCATTTAAATTAATTTAAATTGTGTTCTGTTCTAGTTTGTGCCATCCCCTAGAATCATATAAGTGTGATAAAGTTATAGTTAACTACTTAGTGGAGAATGGAGACTTGTTTGTTGGCATCAAGCCGATTTTAGTTTGGCTCATCAAGGATTCTGTTCTACAATAAACTGGTTATAGTTTATATTACTACAAACATATCCCATATTTTAAAAGCAATTTTATTGTTTTTGAAGGTTTTATATTGTATTTACAAAATATTCGTATTAACAGAATTATTTGATGTTTTTTGTAAACAATAAATGAAAATATAAAGTTTTCGAATAAATTTAATATACCAAAATTATGTTTGAAGTATAATTCGATTGGGTCCTTTTATTACGATTTTAATTACCAACCATTTTATATAAAATATAATAATACAGTTTATTATTTCTACCATGTCAGGAACACGCGTTTTCTTTTCGAGAAAAAAGCCTATTTTGGTGAAAAAAAACTTATAATATAAATGTAGCCAGACATAAATTTTTCACATAATAAAAAAACAAACATAAATTTTTATATATGTATTGTAAACAATGGCTACTGTTTAGAAATTGAGATTAACAAAAGTTCATATTATAAGAAGAATAAATCTTTTGATACTGCTGGTATATATCAGTGGTATAAGTATTTTACGACAATGACAAATTACACCAACATGCCACTAACACCAGCTTCTTCTATCATACCAAACAAAATTGTAAATTACTTCAAATTTAATCTATTAGTTTGATATAATATTACATAATATATATAAAGACATTTCACTTGGTTAACTTTCATTTTAATACCTTTATATTTAAGTTGCTCCAAACAAAATTTATTATTTGTAGATGAAACTTTCCAAATCCTTTTTACTTTGTCAATTTGACAACCACTTAATCGGAAAACTAATATTAATTAAACGAGTATTTACGTTACATTGGCATTATCGAAATTTAGAACCATTATACGAGTAATATTCAAAACAGCTTCACTATCCTAATGTTGATTAGAAGTTTGGGAATGGTTTTCCAAGTGAAAATAGTGTTTTGTGTAATTTTCACGGGACATATGTAAACTGCTCTGATTAGGGAAGACAATTAAGAGAAAACCAAAAGGTCGCTTTAATCACTTATGTAAATTGCGGTTTGGTGCTTATTCAGGTACATAAATCCCTGATTTTAACTATCCTAGAACGTATATTTGTGTTTATACTGGATAATATTTATTTCCATTTTTTTTAAATTTAATTTGAAACGGTTGCATGTATTTATGGACTTTTGGGATCCAACAAAAACCCTCATTTGTAATATAAAAAAATCCATTCAACCACATTGAATACAATGAGTTTTGTGTAAAATTGTAACAATATACATATTTATAGTTAAAAAATGTGCCAGATGCGAATAGAATAATAAGTGTGTATGTGATTAATTGAATAAATACGGCTATATATAAAATTTTATCTGTCGAATTTATAATACCTTTTACTGGTTTGTGAATAGTTTAATTTAAAATTGTTATAAAATGTATGAATGATCGATATGATACAATACAAACATTTTTTAAATAATATGTTTGCCAAACAATTTGGGAGTCGAAAAAATTCTATCTCTCTGATAAAAATGGTGCAAATTACGGCTGTTGTGTAAAATATATAATATTTTTTCATATCAGGGGTAATCATTCATGTACTTGTCGTTTATATGTGCCAAAATCCTTCATTCTTGACATAAAAATTCACTTAACCCATATTCGGATACAGTTGGGATTTTATAAGTGGCGCTAAATTTATATATAAATTATATTCTTGTACGTTAAAAGGAAAAAAGACGCAAGTTTGAATTTTTTATAGATCTCAATCGCAATATTAAGCTCAATCTTCTAGAATTCTAGACAGTTATACATATATAAATATATTTATAGAAAAAGTTGCTATATACAATCAAGATATAATATCGAGACAGAATTTTAGATTTTGATATCGATTGGTTTAAAAGATACAAATATATAGAGATTTTTTCAATTTATTTAGAATTATCAAATGTTGGATGAACTTAATCTCAAAAACGTTCTATTTTGAGTAAAACTGCAATTTAAAATTTTACATCTTAATGATTTCAGAAAATGTATACTTATTTAAAAATTTCGTATTACATTTCCGGAATTGTCGTGGTGTTTTATAAAATGCCACTGAAACGAAACAATTTCCACGAAATTTCATATTTCACTTACCTATACACGGAGGAAACAAAAAAACACAAAACGTATAAAAGTGTATGTCGAATGTGTATTTTTACTTAGACAGGAACTCCTTTTCTCTGAAAGAAACACTAATCTGTACTAAAATATTCAGGATAACGTTGTAGAGGCTAAAGCTA
>SSSI01002682.1:0-14706 GCA_004796505.1 Oryzaephilus surinamensis
ATACAAATATGTGTGAATTCACAAAATTTTCTTCATATAATTAATAATAATATGCATAGAAGAATAACGTTTAAAAATAAATTAATTTACAGTTGTATCAATTTTTTATTCTAGTTGTTTTGCTTAAACAAATCTGACCTTATTTTACTGTAAATAAATCAAGAACCATGAAATTCTAAACTATTGCTACTTATTTTTCATTATTCACTGGTTTCATATTTACAACTATTTTGTACAAAAAAAGCTAATTTACTTTTTTTATTGGCAATTATAAATTAATTTGCAGCCATATTGATCAAACGAAGTTTCAAAAGTTTTCCTAGTCTGCTTTGATATAGCCACTAAATTAATTGTTATGGAAACAATTGTTTTATTGACTCCCCATTACCGAAATCAAATTAACTAGATATTCTAATTAGAAAATGGAATCTAAGCAAGGCATTGTATTGTGTAGGTGCAAATTTGACCTTACATTAATATGCGAAAATGTAAATAAACTATAAATAGAAGTTGGAAAAGATGACGCAATTATAATAAAGATAACTCAACTGCGATTCAGCATAATTAACACTTACCTAAGCCCATTTTACAGAAAATCGCCTCAGCCCCAGTATGGACAATTTTCGGTTTCGTTTCCACAGCTTTCTTCGTATCTTCGACCACCTTCTTAGCTGGTTCAGGAGTTTTCTCTGGAAGTTTAACAGGTTCTGGTGTTTGTTCTTTAACAATTTCGACTTTTTCAACCACACTCGGCTTGGGTGGTTCCGGTGCTGGTGTTGATGGTTTTACCACACTATCGTGGTACTCTTTCTTCGGCAAATCAATTAATGGTTCATCGACAACATCTTTAAATACGTCACTCTTAAAATTATCAGACGAACTAAACGATTCGGGTAATTCTTGTTTTTTGGGGAAGTCCTCATATTTGGATGGTTTAAAATCGTCTTCTGGTTCACTGTCCGTGTAACGGTCCAAAAGATCATCATTCGATTGTAACAATGGTACATTTGCACTAGTTGTTGTTGTTGAAATAAATTTCGATGGGGGCGGTTGAATAATATCGCGTTCATTGTCTACGAAATTCTTCGTTGATGCAATAAAATTCTCCACATTATATTTTTCTTCGACGGCCTTCTCTTGCGGGCTGATTGGTGCTGTAAATGGTGAACTCATTTCTTGTAAAAATTTATCCAATTTGTCGTCGGCCTCTTTGCGATCTGGAAAATTATCACCCATTTGTAACAGATTCGTGTCCATTTTATTCGTTTCTTGTGATAAATTGCTACCGGAGGACACTGAATTGAAGGGATCGAAGGCGGCTGATGATGACAGTTCGTCGGTAAATTTGTTCGCTGCACTTTCTACTACCCTTTTATTGATCCCTTCAAATGGATCACGTGTTGTCGTTTGAATACCACCTAACAGATCACCTGCATCTTGGCTAATTGTCTCCTTTAATGGACTCGAATCGTGGCCCAAATGTTCGAAATCGTCCAGGGAATCAATTTCGCGTTTTATCGTTTCAGAGGGTTTTTGGGAGGGGCTGCTCTCCCTTAATGCCTCTTTAACACCTTCCAAAGTTAGCGGTTTTTCATCCATTTTTATTAATTGTGACTAGATATAATGGAGAACAATGTGTTCTTTAGTGTAATTTAACAATTATTAAATTGTTTTAATGCAGACTACCGGCACTAGACTGTCAAACGTCAGATTAAAACAAGAAACAACACAGTTTGAAGTTTGCTTTGTTATTGCAGTGTTAAATTCTGTAAATGGTGGGGGAAATTTAGACAGTGGCGTAACGATTGTGAAATAACGGGGGTGGACATAATAAAATTGTAATGCATTTTTTACGATATATTGAAAATTTTTTAATTGTTTCATGTGTTTTTTTCTACCTGTGCATTATTGGAACACGTACAAAATTCTAATAAATTGGTTTATTGCTATACTGATAGCAGAAATATTTGTTTACTAATTGACTATATATGTACATATTTCAATAAAATGCTTGTTTGATTAGAGATCAAGTTTATTAGAAGTATGACTTGCATTGTTTTATTTAATAAAATGCAAGGTCGCAAAAATTAACACCATTTTAATGCGGAACAACGTATAAACAAAAAAAGTTTTGCCAAATAAATTTTGAATGCTAAATATTTTAGTTTAAAGCGCCAGCATTAAATATTGGTTAAACTAAATAATTCCTAGAAACTTATCACCAATTGACTTATCAATTCTAAAAAGCTCTTCAAAACAAGAATTTGATAATTTTTACTCTTGAAAATTTCCAACCTCCGCCTATGATGGAATGCATGATCACCGGATTCCCCCAAAAAAAGAATTCACCTGAATGAGTCATTGGTAATGCATGGTGGATTGTAATGAATCGCAATCCCGTTACATTTATTATACAATCGCTAAATCCATTACCATAAATTGAATTTTTTCGTCTCAAAAAATTCAATTGCTTTTCGTAGACTATGTAGGAATCAAGTCGCCAACGGTTTTCATGTCATTCGAATCTGAATTTTTCAGAAAATCAGATACATATTTACTTCCGTCTACAAAATCATATTCAAAACAGAAAAATATTGGTGGCAGTGGTGGCGCAGCGCACATTCCTGCCAAGGTTATAACATATACAATTTTGCTTAGATTCATCACGTTACATTTTTTATCCAACCAAAAAGATTTGTCGCCGGTGGTGGTGAGGTAATAGAAAAAAAAAACAGTTTTCGACGACAAAAAAAGCGTAACTAACTGGCGCACTACAGTTGGAAGCGGTCGCATGCGCGTCTTTGTAGGTTAGAATGGCTACTACGATGGATCAGGGTGCGGGGGATAGTGTTGCGGCTAGTGTATTTACTACAGGGAAAAATGGCATAAATTTCATTACAACCACTGAGGATACGTCCAATATTGATGAAATTGATGTAAGTTTTCATGTAATTACCGTGTTAATTAAATAATCATCAAGCGGCTATCCATTACATCCTTAACCTAAAAATCTTGTGTGCACTTGAATATATTTTTAATTTTAACGGATTTTTCCTCAATAGAGTTGGAAAATGAACGGATACAAGACGGGAAATGGTTATATATTGGTAAGTTATTAAATAATCATTGAGTTTCTGTCAAAAATCTTATCTATTCAAATCTAATTCGTTGCAGACATCACCAGATAAAGAGAGATTGAACGGTTTTCAGCATAAAAATGTAAGAATTTCACTGTAATACTTTATTTTCTTATTCCTAATTAGGGTAAATTATGTCACATTATAATTACAACATTCCACAGATTGTTGTTAGTTTTTATTTGTTTATTACACTAAAAATTTTTTATGTATATTTCTGTTGTAAATATTGGGCTTAAATTTTTTCCTTTATTATCAACAAAATTTTTGTATATAGTTTAAACATTTGTTAAATATATGCAATAAAAATATGTGTCGTAAGATGTTCGATTACGGCTATAATATTATCTATTAAGTTTAAAAATATCAATTAAATCAGTTATGTGATATTGTTCTACATTAGAAAACCTACTTTGGTCAATTAAGTCTTTATTTAAACTTGTTAACCAAGCATTAAATTATTTTTAAAAATTTTATTTGGTTAAATAATGGTATTGCATGCTTATATTTCGGTAATAGTTAACAATAATTTACCATAAAATTTGTATAAGGTCATAAAATATCTGTGTAGAACGTAAAAAAAGAATTATTCAACTGAAAATATTTGGTATATTTAGAATATTAATTTATATCGATTGATTTATTTTAATATTTGTTAGTATTTAGGCTACTTAAATGCTGAGATCTATGTTTGTCTTTCTAGTTGAATTATTTATGAGAAGTTAATTGAAGTCATTGGTTATTTAGTTTCAATAAATATATAATTGTGCTTGTGTTAAAAATAGGTCGAAAGAAGCATGTTTTCATGTTAACTACAATAAATGTGTATTAAAAGAAAACGAAATTTATATCCTAGAGTTGAATGAAAATATTTTCTTTTAATATTCAATAAACTAGACTGTAATCAATGGATTTATTTACAGGGCTACAAAAAAATGAACCATTCGCCAAACAATAACGCATCAATAAACTCAATAAAACTACCAAAGAATGAAGAAGCTATAAAGAAGACCCGAATAATAAAAGAATCATTCGAACCGCCTACAATTATAACGGCAGCCTTAACACAAATCAGTTTCTATATACTTATGTTTTTGGGTTATTTAAGCCAAGCCCTATTTCCACCAAAAATTGTTAAAGAAAAAAATCGTGATGGTTACAAGCCGTTGTTTGATCGTTTTTCAGCATTTTATTCACGTTACGTTTATAGAAGAGTGCGAGATTGTTGGAATTATCCAATTTGTAGTGTGCCTGGTAATGAAGTGGTGTTGAAAGATCGTGTGACCAACGATAATGGATGGACATTTCAGTAAGTTAATTAATATATACAAAAAAAATGTTTAAATTATCTGAAAGGAACTTATGTAATAAAATTTTATAAGTGTTTAGAACACGCGTTTTGTGTACTTAAAAGTTTCCTAAATTTTGTAGGAAAAACACGTTCTTTTTTTTGTTACGAAAGGGAATTTATTAAACACTTCTTATCTTTTAAGGCAATTTTACGTGCATAATTTTCAATTTCATTCAAAATAAACAATATTTTTTGTACTAAACAATTAATTATTTTCTTTTTAGATTCACTGGAACGAAAACGAAATGCATTAACTTGGCCTCGTACAATTATTTAGGCTTTGCTGAATCGTCTGGACCGTGTGCGGAAGCCGCAATTAAATCAATTTACGATTATGGTATTAGTACAGGTGGTACAAGACAACAATATGGTACATGCGAATTACACAATGAATTGGAACAACTTATGGCCGAATATCTGGGCGTTGATGATGCCATTACGTTTGGTATGGGTTTTGCAACGAATGCATTAAATATTCCAACACTTGTTAGTCCTGGCTGTTTAATTATTAGTGATGAAAAAAATCACGCTAGTTTAATATTAGGCATAAAATTACCTGGTGCTACTGTTAAAGTATTTAAACATAATGGTTAGTAGTTTTAATTTCGTTTTATGATTGTTGGTTTGAGTTATTTTGTTTGTTTTATTTTTTGTAGATGTTTCACATTTGGAAGAATTATTAAAAGAGGCCATATATTATGGCCAACCAAACAAAGAGAAAATTTACACACCATGGCGAAAGATTGTTATTGTCGTTGAAGGTGTATATAGTATGGAAGGTACAATTGTTCGTTTACCAGAAATAATTGCATTGAAAAAAAAGTACAAAGCTTATCTATATTTGGATGAAGCACACAGTATTGGTGCCATTGGGAAATTAGGTCGTGGTGTTATAGACTATTTTAACTGTGATCCAAAAGATGTCGATATATTAATGGGTACATTTACGAAGAGTTTTGGTTCAGCTGGTGGTTATATTGCTGGATCCAAAGTAAATAATTTTCAATTGTTAGTAAAAATGTTAGAGAAATATATTTGTTCATTTTTTTAGCAACTTATTACGTATTTAAGAAACAAAAGTTATGCTTCAAAATATGCATGGGCAATGCCGCCACCATTAACTGCACAAATCATATCAGTTTTAAGAATTTTGATGGGCAAAGATGGCACAAATGAAGGTCAGAAACGTATTGAAACATTGGCTAGGAATACACGCTATTTTCGACGAAGATTAGAACAAATCGGTGTTATAATTCATGGTAATGAAGATTCTCCTGTGGTTCCCATTTTAGTTTATTTGTATTCTAAGATTGCGTAAGTGCTTTTTCAGCGAAATTTATTGTTTTTATTGACTTTTTTTGGATTATTAGTGCCATGGTACGTATTTTGATAAAAGAGAAAATTGCTACAGTGGGAGTTGGATATCCTGCTACACCTTTGATGGAGGGCCGTATTCGTATTTGTTTATCGGCCGCCCATACAAAAGAACAGTTGGATTATGCATTGGATGTTATTGAAAAAGTGGCTAATGAAATTGGACTTAAATATTCACGGAAACCTAAAGATCTTACATTCATTGATTATGATAAAATAAAAGTTTATGAACAATGAAATGAAATACGCTTAAAGTGCTATTAATTAATTCAAATGCAATATACATATTATATTTTTTATTTGTTGTTGGCAATTTTTATACAACTGCATATTTTTTTAGGTAATTAATATAATGAATTATTAAAGTAGTAGCGAGTAGTGGATGAACGGGAATTGTATGTTTTTACATGCAACATAAAAAAAAAATAATTTTTAAAACAGTTTTAGATCCTTGTAAAACTACTCGGCACAATTTAACCTTTTAATTTTTGTGTCCATTCTCAGACTCTCTTTATTTTTTACATTCCAAACTTCTTAACGAACTCTACCTAGTCTATTTAACACAAAAATAATTGTAGATCTATACATTTATCATGAATTCTTATGCTGTAAAATAAGAAAGTACAAATTTAAGAAATTATAGGTTGTACATGTAATAATTGCTATTGTTTTTCTTATCTAATATCACATTGCATATCTAATACTTATTTAAATGTTCTGTTAAGTGTAAAATATGTGATATCTTGGTGGAATATTTTATTCTGATCATTTTAAATGTTTTTAGCATTATTTCTGAAAGTATTATAGAAAGGCCGGTAAATATACAATTTTTATCCTAATTATAATTATAATTATTATGTCAGAAAAAATCCATTTATTGTGCAGATTTGAAATAATCGTATTATGCGGCTTAAGTTGCAAAGCCAGTTTTAATAGACTGGAACTGGTTGAGAAGAACCAGATAATAAAAAAAAATACATATACCTGTCCATGTTGCGGCTATAACATGCAAATTTTCTTTGAAAAAAATAACTACTGCTTTCTTATTTATATTCTAATATAAACTGGATAATGTTAACGGCATTAATCAGGGATCATTAAAGTTATTGACCAACTTTCTAGCCGTAACATAAATATAATTGTTATTTTCGTATAATTGCGAACTATTTTTAGCCTATATCTTTGGTATACTCGTATCCTCAGTCATTTATGTTTTAATTAGTAAATAAGTTTATATCGTTTAGACACTTACCATCATACCTACTTATTTAGTTTATTGTTACATACATTTATAATGTAATGAATTTATCATATTTTGTATTTATTTATTCATGAATAAAATATTTGAAAAAATTTATTGTTTTCAACTGAATTATCGTTGATGAATGAATAGTTTTTAAAATATAATTTAAAAATAAAATACCGGACTTTACACTGGAATGTATAGATACATCTTCAACTTTATACTTTTTTAGTTTTCAGAAGTTTAGATATCTATTTTTCGATCGTTAGTAATTTGACAATAATATTAAATTCCTAACAATAAAATTGAAAATCTCATAAAATTTTTTTTTTGAAATATCTTCTATACTTTTTACTTTATAAAATTATCAAATTTGACAACTTGAGACCTACCTCGCAAGACCACCTAAGAGAAAATTTAAGTTAATTTAAGAAATTAAACTGGTAAAATATGACTAAGGAATATTCAAATATTTTGTCTGTTATCAGTGTTATCGATAATTTTTTAAATCATCTTAAGTATATTTAATCATCGATTGTTTTGATATTTAAATTTACTCTTGTTTTAATTATCTGTTATATTTTCTAGATAACCCTTTGTACTGGTCTCAATAGTTTCTTTCTGTACCACGCACGCTTTTTTTGTGTGTTTTTTTAAATAATTTCCAACACATTTGGAAGATTTTCTTTCAACATTTGCGTATAAGAAATATTTTCATTATGTACCTACTTATGCACATAAATAGATATCAATCAAAATTCAAATCGCTGAGATAAAAATATAGATTTAAAATTTTTTCATAAAGTATTTAAAGCGATTAAAAACACCTGTAAGTAGTTATAAATCAGAAAAACATGATTGGGAAACAATTATTAAGTTTTGTCATCTTGGCAATTTTTGTTTCACAGTGTTTCGCTGAAGACATTTTGTTTCCTAAAGATTTAGACACAAGAAACCTTTTTGGACCCGCAAAAAACCCTGTAAGTTATTCATTATTAAAATAAAATTATCAAGTCGATTTATTAATATTTTATTAAGCTAAGAATTTGTGAATCTGAAATGTGTCCAAGAAACAGTTATAAAGCTGTATTTAAAGCTCTATTTGGTGATGATTATAATTCGTCGTATCTATGTTTGTAAAATTTACCATAGGTATATATTTTAAGCTTTAAGCAGTTAGTATGTACCCAATATTTCAGTTAAAGAAAATTTGTAAAATTTTATCGCTCCATTAATAAATCTGATAAAAATAAATAAAAAATGGAGCATTTGTATGGGATAAATAATATTGTTAGCACGAGCAGGCACGAGCGAATATTTTTTTAATTTATCTTTAACACGTACGTGTCCTGGCTAGTTCCGCTAGTAAGTGTACCTATATAAAATAATACACACTCATAAAAATTTAGCACGAGCTTTGACTTGCATGACTATCCCACTGATAATTGCTAAGCACTTATTAAATTAAAAAAAATTATTAGCCTATCAGTAATATTGAATGAATAATCAGTTAATATTCAGATATATTTTGCAAGCTCTAGTTAAAATTTTAAAGGACAAGTACATGTTTAAAAATTCTTACTATTCTCTAATTCTCTATGTTAATTCCACATTGTATTTATTTGTACAAGTTAAAATGATAAATTTTAGAAAATTTCGAGTTATTAATATATTGTGCTTGTTTATCCGTCCCTCCTGGCAAAAATTTTAAATAAAAATCAAACTCATGTCTTATATATCAACTATAAGTAGGAGGTATAGGTAGGTACTTAATAATACATTTATTATGAATTATATTATAAACGATATTTCATTTATTTAATTCGATTCACACCCACGCACACAAAGCACTTCATTTAAATATTATTAAATATAATTGGTCACAATTATGAAAAAATTAAAATAATGCACTGATACACAAACACGTGTTTCGTTAAACGCGTTAGCTATAAAACTAAACTGTTAACTACTTTAAACATATTTAAAAAATCATGTTCTGTAATTACATTTGTTTTTAATATTAATTTGTTAAAAAATGATGTAACTCCATTTTCATTTTCAAGAGCGCTATCATTGAAGATAATAGCTATCCAGCTGAAAACCATGCAATTGTTACTGAAGATGGATACATTTTGGGACTCCAAAGAATTCCCTATGGACTAGAAAGCAACAATTGTACTTCACGCACACCTATTCTTCTTGTGCATGGCTTTTTGGGCAGTGGTGCTATGTACGTAGAATTAGGTCCAAATCAAAGTCTTGCATACTATTTAGCTGATTTATGTTATGATGTTTGGTTATTCAATGCCAGAGGAACTTGTTACTCTCAAGACCACATTTCAATCAATATTACAGAAAATCCAAAACAATTCTTCGATTTCAGGTATTGAACACCATCAAATAGCAAAAATTTGACCAATTTCTAACTTACTTTCATTACTTTAGCTGGCACGAAATTGGCTATTATGATCTTGCAGCAAGTATTGACTACATATTAAATGTAACTGCTCGCCAAACTCTTCAATTTGTCTCACATTCACAAGGATGCACAGCATTTTTCGTATTGGCATCAACCAGACCAGAATATAACGATAAAATTGCTCTTGCTTCCTTAATGGGCCCTCCAGCATTTATGAGCAATACGCCAAGTGATCTGGTTCAATTATTAGCCAACAATACAGACATACTTTCGGTAATTTTGCGAATCAAAAACCCCTTAATGGCTCACTAAAAGTTTATTTTTATTTGAAAGCTTGCTGTCGACGTTATAGGTCTTTATCAAATACCAGGCATGGATATAGTAAGAGCTCTAGGCCCATATGTTTGCAGTGTTCCAGAATTGAGCGGATTCTGTTTAGAGCTTTATAATTTAATGTTAGGGTTTGCAGATCCAGACCAATTCGATTTGGTAAGAAATATAAAATGTTTGGAAATTTTTAAAGAAAACTAATGCACGTTTTTCCAGGAAAATACTTTTTACAAAATGCTTTTCACAACTCCTTCTGATGCTTCAGTAAAACAATTAAAACATTACGGACAAATTATCAAATCTGGTAAATTCTATGACAATTTGTTTACAACGTTTATTGTATTTATTAATTTTATTTACAGGATATTTTAGACAATTTGATTATGGTATTATTTCAAATTTGTTGATTTATGGAAGCTCAACTCCTCCAAACTATAATTTAACAGCAATTACAGCTCCTGTTGCCCTTTATTACGGAAACAATGACGTCTTTGTCTCACCCATTGTAAATTAACAATTAAATTATATTTGTTATGTATTTTAATTTTTTTTACAATTACAGGATGTTAATAGAACCGCCGAGTATTTGCCAAATATAGTCGAGAAACATTTGGTGGAATATGAATTGTTTAATCATGGAGATTTTCTTTATGCCATCGATTCATATGAACTGATTTACAAAAGAGTGTTGGACAATATTCAAAGATATTCGTAATCACTTTACCGTAAACCAAAAATTCCTGCAAAGTTTTAAATTTTAAACTGTTGTGAAATTATTGGTTGCCTATATCTATTATAAAAAATTAAACTTTTAAACAATTTTACAATAATATAATAAACAATTTTAATAGGCTGTGAAATTTTTTGTATTATTTCTCATAAAACTAAATATAAATGCAACCTTGTTCTTGAGACTATGCATGGTGTGATATTTTAGGCAATAATTGCAATAAATGTCCAACTTTATAAAGTACAATTGTTCTGTTATAAAGTACTTATATCTACATAATTGATAATGATTTTTTGTGTTGTTATAAAACTGGTTAAAAATAAAATGTTATGTATTATATACGTTGTTTGAAAAGCGGAAAAGGATTCCCTTATCGAAATATAATAGTATGTAGTTCAGTCGAAGTTGATTTTTTCATTGTACAATTATATTTTAATGCAACTTTAATTCCCACAATGACAATATAATAATAACACTGACACTAGATAAAGAAGTTTACTAGGACAATATTTATTTACAGCTTGATTCGGTCAAGGCTTTGGCTATACAGTAATAACCAAATATTTTTTTTTATAAAATATGTGTTCACTCAACTTCTAACACAACAGATATTTAATTTTAGTAATAAAATGGTAATGAAATACGAATTATTAGAATATAAACATGTTTTTATGCAATTTCCAAATACAGGTAGGTACTATTGTTGTTATGTGGAAATATTAGAAAAAAGTACAACTATATATGTGACAAAAGAAATCTTATAACGCAAGATGTGAAATTATTTTTTGTAAAAATTTGTTGTAATTTTATATGTGAAGTTGTACACTTTGTATAATATATGTATAATACTTATTATAAGTATTAGAAGGGAATTTCATAATTCCATATTTACGTTTCACAAAAGAAGTTAATTTTGAAATGTGCAATAATTGTATAATGTACATTGTACATGCCATTTTGAAAATTTGAACATTTGAACTTTTTCTTGACTTTCAAAATATATAGCTTTGAATAAATTGAACGAGCCTTAAAGCAGTAACTGTAAACAAAAAGAACAAGGTGTCCTCTAAATATATATGTAACAACAATCTGTTAGAGTCTAAAGTCTAAAGAACGAAAAAAATTGCCTTTCGTGAAAATAGCTGCGGTTTTAAATAGTCACGAAATAACAAACCACGATTTGCCACGATGCAGGTTTTTCTGCTTTAATGTTATACAAGTCTATTATGCACTTCATCAAAATATCCAAAAGATGATGTCATTTGATATAAAAAATAATTTATCTAGCATATATAAGGCTCCAAGGCTGTTGATTTTAAAAGACTTCTTGGATTTTTCCAAAACTGCCTCTATCTATACATGTTTCCAGTATTTATACCAAGAACTTTCCATTAGAAAATTACGTATTAGGTATTACGATGTCGTAATTTTGTTTTTCGGAGGAAAATGATCCAGACTGAAAAATATTGCATTAATGCAGAAAGGGAAAGTGTTCTAAATAAAAAAATACGTAAATAATTTCAATATATTACATATTTTACCTTCAAATAATATAATACCCATAAAATACAATTCAACCACATAAAACCTTTAAGATATTACTTAATATCGATAATCATATAAATACCATTTAATTTCCACCAAGAGTCATTTATTATAGGTTTAATACAAGAAACAAAATGAACCGCTTAATTCTAGTGTGTTTGATAAGTTTTGTGAATTCGCAGTTTTATTCCGACTCGATTTTTTCAAATTCGGATCAGATTGTTTTTAAAAAAGGATCAGGTGCCAGTTTTGATGGTGCTAGTTATAACGCACATGGTTCCAAAGGCAACAGGGGTTATTTAAGCGAGCACGAGTCAGAAAAGGGCGTAAAAGGCTACCACGACCGAGAGGGGCTGAAGAAAAATTTTGGGGTCGAAGGTGGAAACAAGAACTCTTATAATCACAACGACGGATACTATGGAGTCCAAAATAGTGGCTTCAAAGGCTCAAAAGGCTACAATTACGCCGATAGGGGGTCATACGCGAAAGGGCATAGCACCAAAGGGCGTCACAACGTGCACAAATTGGACGAATTTAAGAAAAAAACCGACTTTTTCGACGAAGACCATGACCAGAAATTTAAGGAGAACCATGGCGGATATGAAGTGAAAAAAGTGTTTGGAAATGGTGATTTTAACAAGGGAGGTTATTTGAAATCACTGTACTTGTTGGACAATTTTGGACGATATGGAGAAAAGGAACAGGGTAAAGAGTTTTCTGAAAAAAGTGGTTACACCAAGGACCAAGGATTGAACGAATTTATTAAGAATGTTTTAAAGTTTGACCAACTACAAGGTCAAGATGACTATAAAAAATACGGTTTTCTAATAAAACAATGACCAAAAATACGAAAAACTAATGTTATTGTTATTTATTATTATTATTTATGTTTAAAGGAGAATAATTAAGTCTACAGGTTGTATTTAAAAAAAAACAGAATGAACTAAAAATAAATGTGTTTTTTAAACTGTGTGCAAAATTTATTGATTTACGTATTAATTATCAAAGTATTAATTAAGTACGGTTAAATATTTGAATTAAGGTTGACATGTTAATAGTTGTGTTTGTAAGTTCCGCATATTTCCAAAAAAAAAACAATACAAGAAAAATGGTATACCTTTAACTTCCTCGGATTGATTTATAAAAAATTTCAACTTCCGCAGAAAATATCCTTCAAAACTTTTTTAAGTTCAAGTCCTTTTACTTTTACTTGATCTTAAACTTGAAACTAATCGAACGAATGCATAAAAAATGATTAACAAATGAATTTATGCGATGATATTTGTGAAAATGTACTATGAATAAAGTAATTAAAAACTTGTGCAGGTAATTAACATGTTCTAGAGTTTCATAGAAAGTAATAATGTAACTTATTAAGTTATTATTGATTAATGTATAATAATTTGCGTTTGTGGTTTTGTCTTAATTTGTGATAGAATTTATTGTTTAATAAAAATTTCAAGGTAGTCTGTGCCAGAGTGCTTTTTTTCATTAAAAACTTGCAATTTTTTTTGAAAGACAAATGCATATATTTGCAGGTTGTTCCACTGGTTCATTTTATTACGAAAATTCGCCTTGAATAAAAATTACAGAAATTAAAAAATTTCAAATAATTTTTTTTAAATAATTGTTATAACAATTATGTTGTTCGTTGTTGTGAGACAGTATAAGCTCGACTTTAAACCGATAATAATAATTTGTAATTAAAAATAATCTACTAGGTAGTTTCTAATTGACTTCCAATTTTACTCTTAATTGATAGTATAAATTAAAAAGTATAAATACGTGAGTTTCCTTCAAGAATGGTGACATTAAAATATTATTAATAATTTACGTAGAACATAATCTATTATACGATAAATTAAAAAGCCATTTAATTTATAATGCAATCCTCATTTTATTAGTTTTAGGAAAATATATAGAATGTGATCGCAAAATTTTTTAACTTCACAAAATTTCTAGTTAAACCTATTACTATTTATCAAAAAACATCAATTAAACGATAATTAATATAAGGTCTTTTAAAAATCATTATTACATTAAGACTATAATTTAAGGTCAAAGTTCATCACATGTAAACATTTGCGTCTCTTGCCCCTTTGTTCTACCCGAAAAACCCTACATGTTCACAACGCTTATAAATGAAAGAAGTCTCACATTTTATCCTTGTCTAGCCCATAATATTAAAGAATGATGGGAATATGAATATATCGGAGAAGTAGTTTGCACGATTTAATGAGGCCACGCCTTCTCCCTCCTTTTAAAAATTTGGTCATTTGAAATTTGAATGTTTGCAAATTGGAAGCGACGAAGACGATATTATTGTATTTTGTACAGGGTGATTTTATTTAAACTTCCCTCATAATTATTTTGAAAACTAATAGAGGGATTTTTACCAAATTTTGGATTTAAGGGTTTAGAAGAGCGGTTAATTCGACTAAAATATTTTCATTGCTGTGTCACTTCCGGTTATACCGGAAACTCAGTATTACTTCCTTATTTTAAATGGAACACTTAATTTTTTATTTCATTTTTAGATTCTACTTTAAATTTAAAGTTGATTTTGTGTGATATGTA